>JAGFPH010005331.1:33689-63882 GCA_018207615.1 Philaenus spumarius
GTTTTTTAATAATCCCACTATACAGAAATTGTTGTCGCACCGGGGATTAAATGAATTTAATTGTGCCGCGGGTAGAATTATTTCGGCAACAACAAGAAATACAAAAAAAATAAAAGTTTGATTACTGTATCGGCCATGATAAGGACCATATGTTGGACAGAATGTGCCTGAAGAGCGCTTTAATTGAATTGCTGAAATATCGGCCCTAAAAAGGACCGTATTATTGCCAGAAGAGCCAATGTTCGAATGACTTGATTTTTAGACTCTTTGGGCCCTGATAAGGGCCGCTAAGTGAGTATGGCCAGAAGGCGGACGTTTTTCAGGTGAAGTCTGTTTGGTGTTTGAAGTGTTGCGAGGTTTCGTTGCGTAGCGATGTTTGTGACGCTAGAACACAACACAATTACCAAAGTGCTGTGGTGAGACACTGAAGCCCTGAGCCGTAGCCCGCCCCGCTAAACCGAAGTCTAGGTGAAAACTACTAGGCTTTGTGTATAGGGCCTTAAAGGACCCTATGTGCTTGAAGAGCGTGTAACTTGTGTATCGGGTGTTATCGTAGCCTCGTACAAGTAACTTGCAGGACTGATGGGACTTCAGTCGTTGTGATAACTACGATTGTGGTTCAGGCCGAGTCCTGCCTCTTTTCCGCGAATGATCTTCTTTAGTTTTTCTGTTTTCGCTGATGGTGTGCTGGTGAGTTTCGAAGAAGAACAAGTATTTCCAAATTGAATTTATAAATTTATTTACGAATTAGTTCTTTTGGCCCTGACGAGTCGGCAACACTTCCTCCCCAGTCGCAACTCTCTTCCCTTGGCGAACGCTCTCTTATTCTCGTTCGCCTCAGCTGAGAGCTTCCACAACTGTTGCGGGAGACTTCCCGTCTTCGCTTCTCACTGTTCAGCGTATTCGGTAACTTGGCACTTGCTTTGGAAGATCGCTTTTATGAACAGGTTGATACTAGTAGATTGAAGTTGGCTTGGTCTCGAGGTGATTGAAGATCAGATGATAATTTTGGACTCGAATCTGGCCATATTTATACTGTTTTCCAGCGAAAAGTAACACCTTGGTGCGAGAAGTAACACCTTGCGGAGCTGGTTGACGAATTGCCGGGCAGCAAAGTTGCGGAGTTCCGAACCACTGGAACGACGAGATTTGTTGGCGCGATCTTAAGTTAGACGAGTAAGTTGTCGCGTAAGACGAGGTTTTGTCTGCGGGGAGAAGTTATACGGTAGAAGTGAAGGAGCCGTCCGCAGTGATGTCGCAGTGTCCTTGGCGGGAGAACGTGTCTACGTTTCCCAGACAGCTGCTTTGCGTTGTCGGAACGGTCCTTATGAAATTTGTGGGGAAATAATACTAATGACTTCCTCGGAAGATGAGGTCTCAACTCCCGAGGAAAGTAAACGTCGATTATTGAAGCTTGCCGGGCGATATACGACGTGTCTTTGGTGGTCGAACGTTCGCCAGACAGATGTTATATCGTCCCGGGGACTTGTGGAATGAAGCTCCTGGGAAATTGAGGCGAGTTTTCCCGTAAAAGGCATTTACAGGAAAATTGCATGGCGCTGACTGAAGTTGACGCTGAAATTCCACCTGGTGTTTCGCTTTGACTTTGGCCCTTTTGCGGACCAAACATATTATTTTTGCCGGAGTATATATACATTGCCAGGGATATCGCATAAAGCTAAATATTATTGTTAAATATTGTAGCTCCGCTACGACAAAATATAATATATACCATAAACATTAAATATTCAGTGAACTGAAAACGATCTTTATAAAAAATGCAAACAACACAGTGATAGATTATAAATAGAAAGATTTAGTTTCTTAACACACAGTTGTTTATTTAAATGAAATTAATTACTAAGGTTTATTTAAGTGAAATTACTTTAAGCTAAAACATGTGACATACACGCAATCAAATATTTCTTCCATAAGATATAAATAGGAAGTTTAATGCCAAAGGGGGCAGAGCCCTGGTGATTGAGGATAAAACATATGCAACTTTTTTGGGGTTTTATCTAAAAAATAAATATAGTAGTTTATTTTGTGTTTTTAAACATCTTTTGACTTATGGAACATCTTGATTAAAATGCCTTTAACTTAACATTCAATCGTCAAAATAGGCCAAGAAATAAAACCGTGGGTGAGCTCACAAAAATTTCTTAGGGAAGTAAGATGTTTTAGTGTTTCAACCAACTGTTTGAGAAATTGAACTACTCACGAAGGCACTAAATAGCTGCCTTCGTGTACGAAATATATTAATAGAACTTGTTTGCTCAACTTGATGCAGAAAAACTCAACCAAAAAAAAATTTAAGATAAAATTGTCGCACATGTCGGTGTTGGATCAGAAACTGCCCCCACGTGGATTTAAACCGGGAACTTTTACGTTTTGATCGATTTTGGGGGGACCAGACGGGCTTTAAAATCATGTAAAAAACAAGAAATGCAGAATAATGTACTATATTTATTTTTTAGATAAAACCACAAAAGGTTTCATTCTATAGTAAGAAAAATGTAAAAAAACGTGCTTTCAATTGTTGGATTTTTGGCTAACGAATTTGTTAAGCAACTTAGAAAACCAAATCAAATGTAAAATGCAACCGTTAGTGTGAACACATAAATACATCTACATGAAGTAATTAGTTATAGTAGTTGTTCTGTGTAAAGTAGGGAAATTGTTCACAGAAACTTTAAAAATGATGCAAACTGACTGCTTACAGGCATGAAATATTGGGTCATTCAAGGTTGCCATGAAAAGCTTAAAGAAGACCAACATAGTTCTGGGCGACCCTCAACCTCAGGCGATAAACTATCCGAGAAGTAGCTGAAAATTGGAAAGTTTAGTTTGTCAAAAGATCTGACAAAATAAATAGGAATGAATTGCAGCAAAGTTGATAGCCAACTCTTGACACGAGGAATAAATAATTCTATTGGTTTGACATTTATAAGGATCTTGTTAAACAATTATAATTCCTTAAGGACATCATAACAAGAGATAAAACTCATATGGTTGTGGAAAAACAGAAATTCTCAGAAACCCAATAAAGCATGTTAGGGTCTTATTAGATTTGAGAATTTCTTTTACAAGGTCTTCTAATGTTTGTCAATAAACAGAATTAAATATACAGTGGTACTGACCTTTATTATATTAATTTAAACATAAAGGGATTATTGTTTTATGTAAATTCTGAGTTAGAAATCAGTTTGTGGGTTAATTGGGAGCGTTGTGTATCTTAAAAAGAATTAATATTTGGGGAGTTGAAATTTGTACTCAGTTTTGACCGTACAAAAGATAAGATTATACTAAGGTTTGTCATTGTTGTTAGCACACAGTAGATCTACCGAATAAAATAGATGTTTATGTATATATTTATGTGTGTAATATATGTTTGTTAGAGATGGGAATTACCGTTACATTGTGGTAATAGTCTGTAACGTATTAATAGGTGGTGAGAAACTGCCGAGGTGTTATTTGATATAACGTTGCAGACGAAATTACTGAACTATTAATTTGGTAATATGATGTTGCGTTGCGGGCAAGTTACTAGTAGACAGTTTTAGCAAGGTGTATTTATTAATTTAGTATTTCGTTGCAGACAAGATTACTTAATGAAATAATGTTACCGATATTCTCAAGTAATATTGTCTGCAGCGTTACTTGAATATTCCAAGAAACGCCTTTATTAACAAAATACATTAAAACAAACATTTTCAGAATGATTAGATACCTGTAAATAAATAAATATATAATATAAAAGTAATAATAAGATTTAAACTTAGAGTAATTATTGATAACTCAAAATTTAAAAACGTCAAATTTGAAATACTCAGCTTCAAATTAAAATAAACATTAAAAATATATTATTCATTTAATGTAAGGGTTCCAAGCGAGATTACTTTATGTAAAAAAGTTACCAAGATTCTCAAGTAATTTCTTCTGCTGTCTGCTGTTAAATGTTTCAAAGAAAATCTTTACTAAATGCAAAATTGTCAAAATAATTAAATTTAAATAAATATATAATATACAAATTATGAGAAATCAAATGTAAACCTAGAGTAATTATTAATGACAAAAATTTGAAAAAACATAATTTTACGTTAAAGTTTTTAGACTAAATTAAATTGCACAGTGTCAATAATAATTGTTTAAATTCAACTATTCCCTAAGGCCTAGGGAAGGATAGTTCTATAAAGCAGTTTTATTTATTTTTTTTAATATTTGATGTCAGCAGTAATTATTATGTCAATTTGCATTTCTGCATATAAGCTACTATGTGTAATGGATTCTTTTATTAAATGAATACAGACATCGGGAAGGGCAAGAAATATTTCCTGGAATCTCACACCAAATATCCTGTTTATTCGGGTTTAATAATGTGTAGCCTGTGTGTAAGTTGATGCATCTGTTAATATTGTAAAGTATTAACGCAAGCGAAGAAAGTAATCTGCTGGCCGTTTTCTCAAAGGGTATTATTTTGGTCAAGGTATTATTTTTGTCAAGGTGTTATTTTTGTCAAGGTATTATTTTGTAATGTAACGTTGAAGATATGATTACTTGATGCAAGACTGGAATTAACACCTCTCTGGAACGTTCGTCAGTCTCCTTCCCTGCGTTATTGCTTGACGTTACAAAAATAATAGGGTGTCCTACGTAACGTATTAACGCATTAATAGTATTATTTTTCCTGTTACGTTAAATAACGCCCACCTCTAATGTTTGTACCCTCTCACAAAAGTTAGAGCCAAGCGAGTAGCCACTTCATAATATCAGCTACAATAGGCTTTTTGTATAAACTTAGGGGCGGTTCAGGAGTTCAGGTTTATCTTTAGTCCGGGCTTAAATACCAGTTCAAACCGGTATTTGAGCTGCAGTTTAAAAATTGACTTCAGGAGCTCGGGTTTAACGTTAGACTCGGACTAAAGATAGTCCCGGCTTAAAGGTGACAGGGATAAACTCGAGCTTAAGAAATCGGCTTCAGGAGTCCACATCGATTTAAACCCGAGTCTAAAAGATAAACTCGTGGGTTCAGGAGACCAAGTTCGAGCGTAAAAAAGAAAGCCCGAGACTAAAAAAGAGCGATTTTAAGCTCCAACTTAAACCCACTGGAGGGCAGGTTTAAGTTGGAGTTTAAAAAAAGAATAGTATTTACATGATTATTTACCGTAATATTGCAAAAAGAGTTGTATTTTCGTCATCAGGATTAATTTCTACACACATTGGTAAAAAAAAATATTCACATAAAAAAATATATTTTCATAGTTTTTTACAGTGTTACTATAGAAAAACTGTTGTTTCTCAGCTATGGATAAAAATAACTTTCTTAATTTAGCACAAAATTATTATGTATATAAACTTATTTAATAAATAAACATTTGAAAGGACTAGTAATAGGAACTACACGTTTATAAGGAGGCATACACATATTGCATTAGGTAATTACATTATCCCTTTACGTAACGTAACCCAGTAAAACAATATTTTTCCGTAGTTTTAACCGTAAAAAGTCAAATTAAATCTCAATATGATACAAATTAGTCAAAACTACCTTTACTTATGTATTGATTGATAGGTTTTACCATTAATATTTCAACGTATTAAAAGGAAAATGCAATGGCGAAAGAAATTTACTTTCATATAAATGCATATATGCAATGTAATAACAAGCTAGTAATATAATAGTTTACATAACAAAACAAAAAATACTTTAAACACAAACTTAAAATCTTTTCCTTTACAAATAAAAATACACTTTAAAAATAAAGGAATTAAACAGTCCTAACAAATAGTTTAGTAGGAAACTGTATTATTATTTAATCTATACTAATATTACAAAGAGGTAAAGTTTGTTTGTTTGTATGTAGGGGGTAATCTCTGGCGCTACGTACTGAACCGGTTGAAAAAATAGTATTACTAATAAAAAGCTACACTATCCCTGAGTAACATAGACTATAATTCATTTCGGTAAAAACCTTTTTTTATTTTAATATTTGTAAATTTAGTCGGAAAAAATTTTAGGTTAGGCCTGGAATGATAAACCAACACATGCATTTACATTTATTACCATAGCAACCAATTGAATAAAATAACAGATAATTAGATGTTTGCTTCAATATTTCCATGAACAGCTGATTTCAAAATTTGAAGCAATTATTTTTGTATTTCTAGCTTTTAGGTTAGGGTTTTAAAGTGTAGACCTGAGCTTTGCTGGTTCTTTTAACTGCTGTTATAAAATATAAGAAATAATTTGGTTTGAACATTTAACATTATTTACCATCTTAGTTTTGAGGTTATTATTAATACTACAACTGGATTATAAATAAAACATAACGTATGTTTTTAGAAGGTCCCATTGGGTGTTGGCGTGCGAAGCACGCAGGGGTCTCCCCTAGTAGATAATATAATATTAAAGAAACAAAACAATAAATAAACTGAAGTGATTAGCATAGTTTTTAATGAGAATTTGAGAACGTTTTAGTTTAACGGCGTTTATTGCGTTAAAGATTCACTCAGTAGATGAACAGTTGTTTGCTCCAAGGTTTCTCTAGGTTCAATGCCGATAGATAGTGGGAAAGATACTGGAACAGGTGAGTTTTGAAGAGAATTTTCTTTCATTGTCACCCAGTAGCTCCTCTCTTCTCCTTAAAATAGCGTAAACAATATTACAAGAATAACGCCATCTCACGTCTACGGGTTTTCTAAAGAAACTGACCCAAAACAAAGACACAGATGTCAGCAGGGTTATAAACACCCTCCCCCCACCCTCATCATATTGTTTAAAGAGCTGTTTGATAACGAAACTGACAGATAGACGCTGGAGAGTCTGCCACGATGCGCCCAGTGTTAGCAGGTATTTTCTGTCGCTGCCAACGTTACCAAACAAATTCCCAGCGTTTCCCTCTCATTTAGGCTCAGTTTTACTTTAAGCTCAGGTTACGTTAAGCTCGAGCTTATCTCATTTACGCTCGGACTCTTGAACCCAATTTTTAGTCGCAGGCTATTTTAAGCCGGGACTAACGTTAGACGCGGACTATATAAACCCGAACTCCTGAACCGCCCCTTAGACTGTAAGACTACCTCTAGTCCTTCAACTAGCCTGAGAATAGATTCCATTGATTCTTTGCCACCTGATATAGGAAGCTATTAAACTTCTCCTGCATCATACGAGTGCTTTGCATTCCTATACTATGTGCTTTGCAGTTTCCTCCTGCCTCCCACATATCTAACTTGCTGTATGACCCTGGTACAGGCCTACAGCTTTCATGCATTTCCTGAGCATTCCATGCTCTGTTACTAAGCAAATTACTAGCCTAAGTTCACCTTTTACTTTCTCACTGTACTATAAGTACAGAAAAAGTATAGTGATAAAAGACAATCGATGTTCAGATTATTGTGGAAATATCCGTTTTGGGACCCCCTGAGTCCAAAAAATTGGTTTTTACAAAATTTTACAAAGCTAACGAGAAAACTATTTGATCTATTTCGAACAAATTTGCACCAAACATGTCAATTAGGCTTGTATAGATGCACGAAAAAATGTTTTGAAAAAACCCTCCTTTTTGGCCAAAAAACCCCCAAAAAATCAGTTTTTGTTATTTATTATAAAAAACGGCTCTAACAATTTTGATAAAATTTGGTTTATTTGTAGCAATTAATGTATTCTATCATATACAAAAAACTGCATCTTTCTAAAAATTCTTGTTTAGCTAATAATAATAATGACTGATTTTTGTCGGTAGTTTCTCTCCTACTTTAATGTATCCCCTCTTCTACTTTAATACAATTATGAAGCCACAGTGAATCTGTTTAATAATTTAAATATGTTTCTGAGAAAGTATGCGCCAGTTTCTGGTACCGTTTTATTATAAGTTGTAAAAGCCTATTAGTAAGGCTTATTATCTGGACTACCAAACAGTGTCTTGGCATGGTGTTGCCCATCGAATTAGCTCTAAAAGTTAGAGTTGGGTTTCTTTCCTCAATTTAGAGCAGAGGTAAACCTTACTCTGTAAGATTCACTGATTCTGGACCAAATAGTGGGATGGAGGACCCCTTCCTAGCAAGAAGGAGTCAGTTCTTTCATTGCTAATGAAACTCTAATGTTCTGGAATCCAGCAGAGGTAGACGTCAGTTTATGCTGCCAAATTTGATTTAGGTGGAAAGGTATGCACTTATTTAATTTTTGAAATTTTGTGGTAACCAATTTGATTGAATTGATTTTTGTTGTATAAAGCAAGTTCGGGAATTGGAACAATAATAACTTTTGAAATATCTAAAACAATAAGGTACTTATCATAATATTGTACCAATCAATTCTATCGAGAAAGCAACAAACATTAAAAAATCTTAAATCTATGTTACTATGTGAAAAACTTCTTTGCTTGTTAAAAATTCAGGACGTGCTTTTCGTAAGTTTCTTGTATGTTTTAGATATAAACAAAATGTATATAATTCTACAAATAGGCCTATTTCAAACATTAAAAAGTTTTATTCTAATAACTCACAAAACCATCCATGACGATTAACACATTTTAAGGAAGGCGTTAACTCATGTTTATATATAGAAAACACATACTTGTCAAATTTATAATCAAGATTTTTTTATTTAAAGAATTAATTATTTTGTATGATTCAATTTATTATATGTTGTTGTATGGAGCACATTCTGCTATGGGTAAAATATTTTGGAATTGGTATTTTAAAAGTACTTAAAATTTACAAATAAGCCAAACAAGCTACAACTTGGCATCAATTAACATTTTTTTCAGAGTTTATTGTAAGTTTTAGATACTTTAAAACTTCATATTTCCAAAATAAGAATCATCAATATTGATTCACGCATTACAAAGTTATGCACAGACATAAAAAAAATATGTATATACAGGAAAATTTTATAACGTCTTCCTTTTTTTTGAAGTTGGTTAAAATTATTTCATATTGCAGTATTATTTATTATTGGCTTGTCGAGTTATACAGTTTTAAAAGTCCTTACCTACTAGCTACATTTTTACTCAAAAGCAAATAAATCTTAATAAATAAAAAAATTAGAAAAATTTTAAGTACATACCGAAATGGATTTTTTTTACCATTATGCATTTATACTATATACAAAATGTGCATCTGCTATAGTTTTCCTGTAACGTACATGAGTATTTCTATTACCACATTTTTTTAAGAGAGAAGAATAACTAATCAATGTTTGTGTCATAAAAACTACAAATTACAAAATTATGATAAATTCTTTGACATATCTATTGACAAAAATTTTGACATATCCTTAAATAATGTCTTTTCAAACAATACCTCACAACAATATCATTAACAGGTTATAATATGAGTTGTTAAAACAAACATTGCTTTTATTTTGGAGTAAAAGATTTTTGGAGTTTAGTGGATTTTAATACATACAAAATGTTTAAAGGGGACTTTGCCGCAAAATATTCACTTTAAAAAGAATATATAAACTGAATTTTTTTTAAAACCGTACAAATGTTCTCCAAGCAGTTTTCTACTATCTGTATTGATATCTAACAACTATCAGTTTTACCAATTATTATAATTATAAATAATCCAATAAATCTATAACCAGTAAATAAAATACTTCGTAAAAATAGTATTTTGTGGTTAAATCGAAGTTGATCCAACTATTACAAATCTTGGATAAATAAGAACTCTTCATAATAATAATTATATAATCTTCTCCTCATACTGATGAGATTTGAGTGGGGGAAATTAACGGTAGAAGTCTAAAATAGCCAAACTCTTTGTGTCTTAAAATATCCCAGTCTGTGGTGCATGTGCTAAGTGTAAACTGCTAGTAGACTATAAATGTTTACAATTTTTTCTGTCAGATACCCTACTTGTGAATGCAACAAAAGTTTCAAGACTCATCCCTGGATGCATAAAAATAAAATTGCAAACATGTTCCTTGCTACAACATTTATAGTTTTGGTATAATATATTTTCATAATTTTCTAAATCATCTAAAATGTGGGAGAAAATATCACAACCTTTGAAATGAATTGTTGTAAATAGTTAAACATTCAGGAAAAATATAACAACAGTGGGCGAGACAAAACCAATAAACTGAAGGGAAAATTAAATGTAAGTATTTTAATTTTATTTAGTACTAGTCGACCTGGCAATGCTTCGCTATTGCTTGATTTTAATTTAAGGGTAGTTATTTCATTTCATCCCTTTGACTTAAGTAATTGAAATGCTAAATTTGTTTATTTCAATTAAGAATATTATTAAATCATTTTAGCTTTATCGGTGGTAGGAATTTAGTGTAATATATTGTTATTGTAAAGGAGTAGGTTCCCCATTTAAATCTATTTGTTTGTAGTTATTATATTATCTAAAACATATGTGTATATTGTGAAATTTGTTGAGTAGTTTTTAAAAATATAGAAAAAGTAAGTGTAAGGATTAATTTTTAATGTTAAGAGTAGTTATTTCATTTCATCCAATTGACTTAAGTAATCAAAATGAAAATAGTTTTTTTTTAATATTTCTTAACCTGTTGGTTAGTGGGTTTTCCCTTTAGCTCTATACCCCAAATTAGTGAGTTTTTGTATGTATTTCTTTTTTGTCTAATTTGTTTTTATATTGTCCCTATTACATAAAATTATGAATTAGGAGCTAAAATAGTTAGGAATAATTAGTTATAATCACATAATTTCAAATTTAGTCCCCAAAACTGGCTAACCTAACATAACGGCCAAAACATGTATTTATACCTTTTTTATAAACATATTTTACTCTTATACAGCATTTTATATTACTAATATTGCATAAAATATTCACAAGTATCATCAATGCTAAGGTTTTTACGATTAGCCATTATCTAAATAAAAGTATAAACAACACAAGCCAAACTCGTTTGCGAACATAGGTTATGCAATGACTATGTTGGAAAGAAACAGCCAGGCAAGATTATAAATTGTCTCATAGGGAATGCTCGTGCACCCTAACAGAATCAACTAGAACTAAGATAGATGTTTTATATTTCAACCAACAGATCGCAGAATACATCTTATCTAAAATTAACCAAGCTGCAAAGGTTGTGGCTTTCCTAACTAAATACAAATATCAAAACGCATACGTTGCGTTGTTACTTTTATTGGCGCGTGGAATGGCTGCCGCAGCACATGCGGCATTACTAACCAAGAGGTTAACCCTTTCCACTCCAATTATAGGTAGTAGCATTTAGGATGGCACATAGTTTGCGCAGAAGCAGTAATGCCCTTCTCCCTCCAACACCAGTCTTTGTCGTTTTGTAAGGAAAATACAGTCTGTGTCAAATCCATCGATTAGAGGGCCGCCGAGCAAATTTTAGCATTGGACGCGCTTTCAATTACAAGCTTCTGCACAGTACTAGGATTATTTAAATAGGACAAATTTTATATATTTGTAATCTGCATGATGTGTTGCAACTAACAGTATAAATATCTTCCAGTTTAGTAAATGTTCGGAATTTATACAATAACAAATACTTAGAGTTTTTAAATCTGGACATGAAAAAGTAGTAAAGCGTAAACTTTTTTATTTTTAGGGTAAAAAGAAACTTCCAGCGGCAAAGTTGTAGAAAATTAGTTGATCTACATATTTTATTTCAAACATTTTTAAGTCAGATGTTTGGTTTGTCCACAAATCGCTTGCAAATAAGCGCAACCAATATTATCAGGTAGCCTAATGTAAACATATTGTTTTTTCTTTTTTTTTATATCTATAGTTAATTTATAATAATTAACTGAATTGAAGAGTGGGACAGTTAATTATTTAATATAATGTAAATATATTGTTTTTTTTTCTTCTTTTTTTTATATCTATACTAAATTCATAAGAAACTACTTGAAGAGTTGGACAGTAAATTATTTAATGTAATGTAAATATACTATTTTTCTATTTACTTATATCTATAGTAAATTTATAATAAACTACTTTATAAGTAATAAAATAGCCTTTAATTTAAATCGTATTTTAAGCGTGTTTAGTACATGTTTTATTTAAAATGTCTCGATATCATAAAGTAAAAAGCCAACATAACTAGGGTTGGCTGTACAATGCCCAGCCTAAACTTAGAAGGGGAAGTGTGGTGGGATAGGTACTCTGTCTCACTCGCACTACCCGCCCTACGCGCCATCCTATATGATTTTATCTATACTGGGGAACTAGTGTTGCTATCAGCGAATATTACTGGGGACCTAGTGTTTTGAGCGAATATTGCACTGTAACTTGTTTACTCCAAAAAATAGTATTTCTGTCAGTTCTAAAAGGTTGATTTTTTTTCTAGTTTCTTCTATGACTAAAGTATAGATTGGTATGAAATAAAACATATATTTTTATTTTCAAGTATATTTTTTTAATTTTTATTTATTGAAAAAAATAGAAATTTGTAACAAAAAACCGGAGAAAACAAGAATTTTGGACAAATTTTCAATGGGAAGACCTATATTTGTTGCTTGATTTTTGTTGTCTATATCCTTACAAACAAAATTAAGTGGTTTACAAAAGTTTTAGACACAATAATACATTATAAAAAAAATATAATTGAAAGCAAGTTTTTTGTAGAAAATTAGTTTTTGAAAGACATTTGTTTGGACACCAACTTGTACAAAATTCCTCAACTATTTATTTTATTGCTTAGCAACAGCATTATTTAGGTCAAAACTAGTAAGTAAAGCTTTTTTCAAAACTTATTGGTAATATTGGAATCATTCAGATTTGAAACAAAAGTTCCGTCGCCACTCCCGTTATTTTGTAACAAACTGCCGCCGTCTTCGTCCATTTTATTTCACAATAATCGTTATTGTAAAAAGAACAATATTAAAAAATAAACTGTGAAATTACACACGGTAATCTAGTACAACAAATGATTCAAAACTAAACAACGCGTAAGCTCACTAAAACACTGCGTGCAAGTTGGAACTAAACAACGGCGAGAGCCGACGGCTGTTTACAGAGCGGCCAAAGACGGCAAACATTACATTTTCTAAGATTTATTTACCACAGAAACTGAACGCAAATGGTTCTAAAAATTTCCACAGATAGCAGGACATCTCAAACTTCAACAATAGTGGTCATCAAAGTAACTACGTCTGTTCAAATGCAATCAAAGAACGTTGTCATAGAGAGTTCGGGGCTCGCCGACATAGGAGTTCGTGCGGATTAGTAGGGTGCGGGGCTGCCCCGACACTCGAATGGAAAGGGTTAAAAATAATATTACATCATTTTAGCTTTATAGCTTGTAGGAAGTTAGTTTAATTTATATTTGTTGTATAAAGGTAGAAACCCCATTTCAACCCCTTTAGACTGTAATAATTGTAATGTATAAACACTCCTGGCATTGATATGGATAAACTGTGAAATTTTTAATGAAATTAGTTGAATAGTTTTTGAGTCTATAGAGGACAAAGAAACAAACACTTATTTTTATATGTTATAGAGATATATTATAACATAAATTGCCCAAACAAATTTGTTTATTTTTTCTTCTGGTATACAAATAAATAGGTTGAAAAAGATATTAACAATACATAACGGTAATTTTAAGCCTAAATTATTATAGTTGAAACTCCTAGGGATTTGCTCAATGTAATGAATTCAATAATTCAATTGTGTAATAATCTAAAATCAACCTTCACCTGCCTAAAGTGGAGTGATTATAGAAATGGTTTAAGCAAAAAATATATTATTATTATGCTTATTTACAAAATAACTTATTTATAAAAAACTATCTTGACTATTCTTAAATTTAATATATTTTTGAATGGTGATAAATACCCCCAAATGCATTATTTTCATAAACAAGATTGTAATACTACAGAAGGTAAACTTTAAGATTATAGAATATAATTTTTTTAAGTACTGTAAGTTATTTTTGAAATATTTGGTACATGAGTAGTAACACAAAGTTGAAACATTCCCATTTAACTGAACTGGAAGCATTTTAGCTTTTCTTAGAAAACTCTCTTAGTCAATACAATTTAATAAAACTATAGCAATTAATTAATTATCTTGCATTAATACATTAATGCATTTATTACATTCCCTAAATAACTTAAGTTATTTCTCCTTTTTGGTTCCAACGTCTTTGCTCACAACACCTCTTAAAAAGTTACAATCACTTTATAAAAATACTGATATTTGTTCACCCATTCAGGACCGGTGCTTGGAAATTTTTAGAGTTAAGCGAACACCCTAATCGGCGCCACCTAGAATCCCCCCCACCCCATTAACATAACTAAACCTTATTTGTGAAATTTTTCGGGAAGAACTTTTTTATAAGTTTAGGTTAGAAGAGTACTTGCAATAAAAGACTTTTTTCAACTACTGTTTATTATTCACAGTAAATTTAACATTTTTACACTTTTACACATCATATACACTTAAGAAAAACCAAAAATTAACAATTTATTTCTAAATGTGAAATCAATTTTTACAGCATAACTTGGATACGATATTAGTTTTTATATATATTACAATGAAAATTAGTAAAAACAAGTGTATAAAATACAAGTTATAGTTTGGTTACTGTAGCCCGTGCATCACTGAGGATGGCGACATTGTCGTTGAAACGCGTTTGAGGTTAGTAAACGTATTTATTGTGAGATTTTGTGTTCAGGTTTTATTTTATCTAAAACAAGTGTAGGTAGATGACAAGAAAGGAATTTTTAATTATATACATTAAACATGTAGAAAACATTGAAAACCAAATTGAAATATTAGCTTGACAAAATGAATACAGAATGTTCAAAAGTCCTTACCAATTAAAAACTTTAGCAAAACCAAAAATTAACAATTTATTTCTAAATGTGAAATCAATTTTTACAGCATAACTTGGATACGATATTAGTTTTTATATATTACAATGCTTTGAGTTGAAGTGCTTTACAACTATGTATACGCATTTTTCAAGCGCTGTAAGTACAAACAGAATAAATACCTTTGGTGTGGTGTTTTGATACTTGAACTCTGAGCGAAAAAACAAAATAAGTTGTTCACTTGTCAGTAAAACCAATTGAAAATGGTTCAGTTGTTTTCAATTTTGTCTTCTGACAAAAAAAAAATTGTATCCCGTTGGCGCCACTTTTTCGTGGCGCCATATGCGGCCGCGTAGTTCGCGTATGGGTTAAACCGGCCCTGCACCCATTTTAAAAGTGTTTATATGTAGTCAGAAACCCATTAATCATGCAAAGTGTTAAAGACTTTTTTATTATACGACATGCTAATATTGAAATCGTATATATTTTAACTTCTTTTAATTTTATCTAGACATATTCAGCCCACAAATTGGCACAGATTAAAAAAAATCATACTTATTTTTCAAATATTAGATTTAATAGTCAAAACAAAAATAATATATAAACACTGTGTATGTCCTAAAAAAATATTGTTGAATAATGTGAACTGCTTCAAAAGCTTAAGCATATATTTAAATTTTAAATTTAAAGCATGATAAAAGTTGTTTATTTTTCAATAGGCAACTTTAAAAAATTTTTTTTTTTGTGTTCTAAAACTGATGAAAAACAGCTTAATTAGTAGAGAATATTTTGTTTAAATTTATTAAATGTGAACTATGTTATCAAACTTCATGAACAATTTAGTGGGATGGAATGTAAATCAATCTTTCTACATTAAAACAAATTTCTAAAATATGTAAGAAAATAATTAGTGCTATGTTCCAGAATGGGACAAAGTGAATGGATTAGATATCCCACACCTATACAATCACAAGTTGGAATATACGGCTGGCGAAAAAGATGTCTTTATTTGCTAGTATTGAGTCTTTTATTAATAGTTATCATTAATCTAGCTCTGACTCTATGGATTATTCAAGTTTTAGAATTTGATTCGGTAAGATACATTTATTTATTTTTTTCTTAATGTATTTTTCATATAAGATTGTTATGTCTAGATGCACTGGTTCTCATACTTAAATAATTCGACCACGCAGCTGAACTACTGACGTGAGTGGAACGAATTTCCTAAATTAAGTTTATATGTATTAGGGTTTTAACCAATTATTTTGGAAATTAATCTACTTACGAAATATATTAGTAGAAATTATTTGCACCTAAGCCTCCAGCTTCGACTCACATGCTCCTTCGTTCCACTTGCAGCAGAAAAACTCGCTTTGCGAGTTTGCACCTCGACTTTGCGGCCTCAGGATATGGCCTTCTTTGCTTAGCTGCTAGCGTACAACCTCGGTTGTAGGCCTCGCATCAGAAGATGGATCCGTCGCCTCTACATTTATTTGAACCGGGTATTTTACGTTTTAAATGATTTTGGTGGAACCAAGCGAACTATAAGATCATGTAAAAAAAACATAATATGCAGAATAATATCCTACATTAATTTTTTTAGATGAAACCCCAAAAAAGTTTCATTCTCGTAAGAAAAATCTAAAAATATGGTTACTTCTGGTCGATTACGTACTTCCAGTTGTTGGATATTTTTGGATAACAAACTCGACCGAGTGACTTAGACAACCAATCTGTGCACCAAACTTGGACCAAATCGGACTTAAAATTCGGCCGTTAGAGTGCAAACACAAATATATATATACATACAAATTTTAATGACACGTTTTTGGAACATGATCTGTTCTCATTTACTTCTCCCGACATTAGGCCTCACCATAAGACAAGGCTGCAACAATTCATCTTTCCCATAGAAATTCGCTAGTAAGTAAGTTGTTAGTTGCTCAGAAATTCCACACAGATTGCCCACTATTCCCTATGGCTCAGCATTTAAAGAGAATAACTAGCCGAACATTTTCAAATCGTTAGTAGTAAGGCTGTGAGCCATAGAAGAGTTCACCAAAATTAATCCTTTCTTCGTATTTTTAAATTTCTCATTTTTCTTTGTGTTGTGTTTTTATTAATATACATAGGTGTAATATAAGTGTTTGGTATAAAAAAGTACACTGATTATTAACATTAACAATATACTTGAAATTAGTTTTAAACGCTTGTCTTTAAAAGAAAAGTATAACACTAGGTACTCATTAATAAGCCTTACATAACATGAAAAGTCAGTTACATATAATTTTTTTACTTGACATTTTTTTCATAATGTACACCAATTTTAAATGGATTTCTGGAAGTGAAATGAGTGTATTAATTTAATTTTCTGATTATTGTAAAATTAATTATTTAGATTGAAAGATCGCTTGAAGTTTGCTAAAGTTTGATGTTTAATGGTAGGTTATTGTCTTAGATATTTAATTAGAAAATGTGAACAACTCAGCAACAGTTACCAGAAGCTGCCACTGAGTACTTACCTTTATTTAGACTTACTAAGTAATTTGGTACTGTATTCTATTTATGCCTAAACTGTAATTTGTGCACAGAATAACTACTTTCACTTTTGCTCTAAAGGAGAGTTTATGTTATTGAGTTTAAAATTTTGTATTCTTTATAATCTATATAATATAAAAGCGAAATACCACTCACTCACTCATCACGATTTCTCAGAAACTACCGAACGGATTGTAATTAAATTTGGTATGTAGCTTCCTCTAGGGCCATAAGTGCTCACTAAGAACGGGTTTGAAAAAATTCGAAATTTTAGGGGGGGTTTGGGGGATCAAAGTTATTAAAAAACGATTTCTTCAAAACTACCAAACGGATTGGCATGGAATTTGGTATGTAGCTTCCTCTAGGGCCATAGGTGCTTATGAAGAAAGGGTTTGAAAAAATTCGAAATTTTAGGGGGGTTTGGGGGGGATCAAAGTTATTAAATCACGATTTCTTCAAAACTACCGAACGGATTGGAATGAAATTTGGTATGTAGCTTCCTCTAGGGCCATAAGTGTTCACTGAAAAAGGGTTTTAGAAAATTGGAAATTTTAGGGGAGTTTGGTGGGTAAAAATGACTAAATCACGATTTCTCCAAAATTACCGAACAGATTGGAATGAAATTTGGTATGTAGCTTCCTCTAGGGCCATAAGCGCTCGCTAAGAAAGGGTTTAAAAAAATTCGAAATTTTAGGGGGGTTTGGGGGATCAAAGTTATTAAATCACGATTTCTTCAAAACTACCGAACGAATTGGAATGAAATTTGGTATGTAGCTTACTTTAGGGCTATAGGTGCTCACTAAGAAAGGGTATGAAAAATTTCGAAATTTTAGGAGGATGGATCAAAGTTACTAAAATCATAATTTCAGATCTTTTTATTATTATGACAATAGTGCTTTTATTATTTAAGATCTATATATATAAAAGCCAAATCCACTCACTGACTGAACACTTAAAAAGAATGTAATTACATTAAAAAGACTGAAAATACCATAATACCAACCACCACGGGCAACGCCGTACGGGTCAGCTAGTATAATAATATTCACTAATTATATGCTGGGTATTAGTTTTTTTTAGCTATTTAGAATATTTTAGATAATCTTAAAAGAGAGTAAATAAAGTAGGATGACTACAAATTTTACAAATGGCGTAGAAAAACTTTTAACAAAACTTTTACAAATTTTAACTCAAAACTTAATATGTTTTTTGGACTGTTCCCTCGCAACCAGTCTGGCATCTCAGACCTTCAGTGATGGCATCTCTCTTTATCGGATTTGTCCTTCAGTTATCTTGCGAGCCTGCAGACATTATCAAAATAGTGGTGGAGAAGATTCTTCAGAATAAGGCGCTGAAACGATTGTATTACTTTTAAGCGTTTATTCAAAGTATAACATCACAATTTTTCTGCTGGCCCCAATTACCAACTAAACTTAAGATGGCAATTATCTAATACTCCAACCATGAATTAGTTTTATGGTCATTTATCTAAAACTATTTATTATGAATTTGTAACAATCGAACATACTAAACCTTTCATTGGATGTGCTGACTAGTTCCACTTTTAAGAGTGGTTTATGAAAGGACATGTTCTTACCCTTTCACCTTCTAGAATAATTTATGGCTTTATACAAACACTGCAATAAAAACTAAAGCTAGCTGAGTAAATTATCTAATATATATATTAGGAATTATAATTGTGTTTTGTCCAACTTGTATTGTTTGTTAGTTTAGTTTATTGTTTATGTACTTGTTAACTAATTTTAATACTTTAAGTTGTACTTTGGCTTTTGTAGCTTTATCACTGAGGATGGCGACTTTGTCGTTGAAACGCATTTGATTTATTAAACGTATTTGTTGTGAGATTGTGTGTTATTGTTTTATTTCATCTAATTTTTATAGATTTTAAAGCTGGGAGTAACTATGTTCCTAAAGAAACTATTAAGAATATTAATAATGACAGCCAAGTTTTTAATTTATGAAGCTACTGAGCTGTAGTAGAAACCGGCACTAATAATCATTAAAATATTTCACCTTTACGAGAAAAAAAACCCATACTACTGAAAAGTTATTTTAAGTTGATAACTTAATAAGTATATAGATTTTACCATAAGAAAATAGCTTATTGGCTAAAAATAAAATGTTTGTTTTATGTGTATGTGTATAATTGTGTTTTTATATTCCTGATGATGGGCGACTACCTGAAACTGCAGTAGAAAGGTAAGACATTACCAAAATAAGGATTAGTAGACGTTTAGTTATACTGAAATTAAAAATAAAACTTCTTACTTTTTTGCAGGTTGGTATGGGAGGTCTGAAATTAGTGCAACAGGGTGTACAATTACCTGACTTGGTTTATATTTTAGGATATCTAACCACTTCCACAATATACTCCCATCAACCAATGATAATGGAAAGTTATGACAATATCACTATATGTACAAAGAATAGCTTTGGTGAAACTACCAATCATCTTTATTTAGGTTTGTTTGTCTTTATTGCATACTTTTTAAAGCTTAATTTATTGAAACTATAAAATATAATATACTAGGGTACTTGCTCCGTCACAATTTATACGATACAAAATTTATGTAACCACAATATTACATTCTGATCTAGGATTAACCTTAAAATGAAAATTGTTACTAATCTTTTATTTCTTAAAAATGCATACATCGAAACAATATTTGTTTCAGTTTTCATTAATTTCTATTATGCATTTCAGATACCTTGTTTAAATAATTTGATGGTTTAAGACTATTTGCATGTATTCTCCTAACTTCAAATATTTTTCATTCAATTTTCCATGCTAAAAATTCCATGCTGAAAGTTTTTCCTTAGCGAATATATAAAGTTATCTTATGTCGAGAACCTTGTGTCCTCTGTCCTCTCAACTTCAGATTTGTAGCTTTCGATTTAGAATTCCCAAAAACCTACAACCCCCCCCCCTAAAAATTAATTTAACCCTCTTTGATTTTGAAATAATTTCTTAGTTAACACCTATTTTATTACCTGAACGATCATGCAAACTTTCAACCCTCTAGCTATTGCCATTCTAGAAACACTGTGAAGGATGAGTGAATGGTGTTTGTTTTTTATACAATATATTATAGGTATAGTATATTATACAGTGATCAAAATGATTTCATTTAATTGTTTGAAGCGTTTTTTACAGAAAAATCATGTGTGTAGAAAAATGTAAACCTATGACCTACACAAATATATTTTTATATTCATTTCCATAGCAACCAAATGCTCAAAATAACAGATAAAACAGCTGATTGTGATATCTGCTTTGTAACACAATTTTAGGTTAGGCCTACTTTATCCTATTTTAAATGAGCAATTCTTGTATCTATCTTTGTATCTGTCGCGGATCTCGAAAACGGCTCTAACGAATTTGATGAAAATTTTATTATACGGGTTTTTTGGCATCAGGAATCGAATGCGCTGGATCTTATGTCTGCAAAAATGTGCATAAACTTGGAAAAATGTGCATAACATTTAAACTCTGAACTTCTTTTTATACCACCTTTCAAGTCACTTGAAGGCTAATAGATACAACTTCTTTTTATACCACCTTTAAAGTCAATAAGTATTCGAATATTACATTATAGATATTATACATCTATAATATATAAAAGCCAAATCCACTGACTCACTGATCACGATTTCTCAAAAACTACTGAACGGATCGGAACGAAATTTGGTATGTAGCTTCCTCTAGGGCCATAAGTGCTCTCTAAGAATGGTTTCCAAAAAATTTGAAGTCTTAGGGGCGGTTGGGGGGGGGGTCAAAGTTACTAAATCACGATTTCTCTAAAACTATTGAACGGATTGGGATGAAATTTGGTGTGTACGTTCCTCTAGAGGTGCTCTATAAGAAAGGTTTTAAAAAAATTCAAATTTTAGGGGACTTTTGTGGGGTCAAATTTACTAAAATAAAAACACTGAACGGATTGGAATGAAATTTGGTATATAGCTTCCTTTAGGGCCATTCGCTAAGAAACAGTTTAAAAAAAATTGAAATTTTAGGAGAGGTTTGGGGGTCAAAGTTACTAAAAATCCACATAAGAAATACATAGTGTAATATATTTATTGATATAATATATTTTTAGTTAATATACATTTAACTTTGATTTGATTTGTCTATCCGTGCAAAGCTGGATCGGGCCAGCTAGTTATAGATACAATCCAGATGTTACGAATACTGAGCGATGTTTGGTCACCCAGGTACAAACAAGCCAAAGATTAGCGAGTTTCCAACTGCGAGCGAAGCGAAGCAGCCATCTGAGGCGGGGTTGTGACGCGAAGTGTCCAGGAGCAGAGCCCCTAGTTTTATTTTAATTGGCAAATATATACAAATAATTTTTGTATTCTGCACACATGTACCACACCTTTTGAATGATAACAGCTTCATTAACCTCCTTTTATATTAAATGGTAAATAAAAGTACTTCAAATTTCGATATTCTTGTATTAATGTATAATGTATTCATGTATAGTGATAATAAAAACTGAAAAATTCAACTTTTTTAAAAATTATACTTTACAAATAATTTCATGAAATGCCATTTTACACCCAAAGCTTTAACTTTAAAAATATCGAATTATTAATTTATTCTCGACTTGTCCTATTTTTCCCAGTGAAAAACACACCGATCAAGGCTAACAAAGTCTCATTTTAAATATTTTCTTCTTTCCCACAACTTTTCTATGGGAAGTATAGCGCTTCATCCAACGATTTACAAAATACAAGCTACAAACCACAAAACTTCAAATGTTTCACAGTTTTTATTGTTTCCAGAATAAAAATCATTGTTTCCGAAGGTGGTATTTTCATCTACAAACTATTCCTCAAGGCATAATGCAATCGGTTTGCTGTTACATTTTTTAGCATAAAAAATCTCTATTGACTGGTCTAACGCTGTAGGAATTCATTTGTCTACTTTCTCAACTTCTCTTACATCAGCTAGTTTTTGCTGATGTCCTAACTAATATAACGTTTGAGATCTTTTAAATAAATCAACAACTTATAAATATATTGGTTATCGCTTATCCTCCAAGTTCCATCTTGCTTAACAGCACCAAAAATTGCCAGTAAGACTCTTCTTTCAGTAAGACCCTAAGCTTATACTTTTCTTAAGGCCCATGCTTTCGTCCATCATTCACCACCGGTCTTACAACAGTGTTATTATTTTTTATTTATTTCTACCTACCGGGTAAAGTAGGACAGCCAATTTTACCCTAAAATTAAGAGGGATAGTCAACATTTTAAATTGTGACCCTTTTGAAAATGCATTAACAGCACTCATAGATGTTTTTGATCGTTCACCAATTTTCCAACATGGGATTTTGTATTGCAACATCCATTGCTATGGTATTTTTAAATAGATTGTAGTTTGTACGTTCAAAGTATCATATAAGCATTGTGTATTGTCAATAAGTATTACAGTGTTACTACTATAATCTAAAATAGTTATAAACATTATAATATATACACATTTAATTTACACTAATTGGAATATTAATTTTTCAGAAAAGGACTTGTTAGAAATGAATATTGGTACATTTAAAGTAACTGATAAATGGAACGCAACTGTGTTTATGGTTAGCAAAGAAGAAGTTGTTGTGGGAACGAATATTTTGCCTCTAAATGGTAAGTTTTTTATAGATGAAACTACATATTTAACTGGTATATCAGGTCAACATAGTTCCATACAGTCCACTTCAATATAAATTACCTTTCATCGAAATTTGAAGATTTTTTTGTGATTTGCATTAAATCGTTTATGAACGTCTAAATTTTAATTCATACGTGACAAAAATAGTAAATTATCAATTTTTATTAAAAATCTTTGCTTGGAAAACTTATGGTAATTAATTATTCAATATTTTCAATTTTATTAAAACAGAACTAAGTGTTTCTAGTTTACTTATGAAACACAGATAAAAGATATTCTTAACAAATATCTAACTGGAATATGAAAAGTATTGCACGTTTGAGTGGAAACCAACCATACTACAGTAGAACCCCTCTTAACCGCCCTCGGATCAACCGGCCTATCCCATGGTACAACAGAGTTTTTTTTTCTCTTACAGATTATATTACTGTAACTGGCCAAAGTCTCAAACATTGATTGTTTAAATTCCATTGATTGTTTGACGGACAGTTCCTGGAAAATAAAGCTGGGTGACACAACTTTAGGTGTGCAATGTGTTAATGTTGTGGCAGGCAGAACCGGATAGCGTAAGCATGAGTTTGATTCCCCTCTTGCTTCCGCAGCAACTGTATTTTTTCTTAGAATAAATTGACAAAGCGGCATCCTTTGTTTCTTTTTGTTCGTCTGTTGCTTTGTCTGAACCTTTACTGAATTTCTTGGGAGCAAAATATGTAATATTTGTAACATATTGCGTAATATGTTGAGCAGCAAAAGATTTAACGGCATTAAACGTGATGAACGTATGAAAATAGAGAGACTTGGCTTTAAAAAAAAATCTTTGAAAGTTAAAGTACGGAAAAAAATAACTGATTTTTTTAAGCAATTATAAAGTGTATGTAAATTCAGTTTTCAAAGTTTATGTAAGTTTAAAATGTTTAATTTGTTCTTTTTTTTATATATATGTTGTACATACAATAAAATGGGTTGCAATAACGTATTATTTGCTTGTTTATTTATGAAATATGTAGGTTATTTTTTAACAAAATCTATTTTTTACGGGAACCTCGGATCAACTGGCCAGGGTCTCGGTCCCGATCAGACTGGTCAAGAGGGGTTCTACTGTATATTGGGACATTGAAGAACTACTCACAGGAAATGGACAAATGCCTTTCTTTTTTGTTCTTACTGGTGACCGGTGACTTGGCAACACATATTTCAGTTGAAATTATTAAGGATTATGCAGTGAATAGTGAGTTTTCTGGGAATATAATATTTGATATTCTATGAGAGAAACTTCAAGCTCTTGTAAAAGAATATTCTTAGTGACAAACAATCATTTCTTTATCAAATTCCAACGCTATGAATATATTATATCTAAAAAGTTCAAAGTAAATTTTTAACTAATTTTTAGTGAGTTTCATAAAATCAAAACCATTGATGTTTTTTCTAAAAAACATTAACTTGCATGAAAACTAAATGTGAAGCTTCTGATTAAAAACATTAAAATAAATTATTTTCAGTGCTGTCACAGGCAAGATCTAGCAAGGTGCCATTACTTTTAGAGAGATCCTTTGTTTTAAGTTAATGACAGGATTTAAATATACTTTTAAAAGTGTTGTGAAATATATAAACAAGGTGAATACATATTTTATTATAACATAACATACATAGAGCTTTTGCATTTAATTTTGTCAATATTATTTTGAAGTATGGTAAACGCCAGCAGGAAATTTACCTAATATTAAAAATTAGGTTTAAATTTAATGTTATGCTCAAATATTATCCTCCTATAAAATGAATGAGAGTGGAAATGAAGCCAAATTTTGTTACAATAAAGTTCTAGTGAATTCCAAAATGCTAAAGAAACTCTTTATTAAAATAAATGTATATAGCCTACCTCCAAACTTTTAGGTTCAATCAGTTTTGTTATGAAATATAGACTAATACCAAACCAGTAAGATACCGGTACCCTACTGAAAAAATTCTGGAAATTTGGGACTAAAATGTTTTAATAATACACTAAATGCATTTTTTAGCATGGGGTTCTTTCTAAATATCCTTTTACATCACACTACAGCCTTATAGTAACAAAATTTGGCTCCATTTTTGAAGATTTAGTATAAGCAATAAAAACACATAAATGCCAATTTTTCACCAATTCAGATTTTCAGAATTTTGTCCATTTGTTTGTTTTAAAGGAATTGAAACAACAATATATGATTACAATGTAGTTTTGTGGTAGAATTAAGATTTATATTTATGTTATGGATGACAAAGTAATATTCTTATGAAATATTGTTACATTATTTTTGTTGGCAGGAGAAGGAGGAAACACGTTTGAAGGAAAATTGCAAACGTCAACAGTTGAATCCGAGAGAAACATCCTAAGGTGTAGTAAGCATATAAATCAATATTGTAAGATTTAAATGATTTATAACTTCTTTAATTATTTACTTCATTGATAAACATTTCTAAATTTTCAGATTAGAATCGCCAGGAGGAGAAATAGAAGTATCTTCTGCTGCTGGTGTATCGATACAGAGCAGAGCGGGGAAAATAAATTTAACTTCTGGATTTAATATTGAACTCAATGGTGGATCAGTAAGTTAACATTTCAAACCTTTAGGCCGGAGTAATTTTACTTAATAGATGTTTTTCGCCACAATTGAGTTCATGATGAATCATGTAGTAAATAATGAAGCAACTTTTTTAAAATTTATTTGTAATCAATTCTTCTACACAAAAGACCTAAAATATGCCTCTAAAGACTTTTTCAATGTTGATGGTTACCAAAACAAAATAAAATAATGATAACAAACTATAATATTGGCCTACTCATAATTTTCAATTTAGGCCTTTAACAAATATTTCCACAATATAATGAATAGACAAAAATATAACTAATATAAGCAAGATAGACCACTACAATGGACACTGCCTGTCGTAATTTTACTTCTCAGATTTCATCTTCTTAAGAGTCTGCTCCAGTAAAAGAGAAAGCAATCGGTGAGTCCAGTGCTTGACCCTATAGCCGTATCTAAACAGTGCACTTTCTGAGAGCTTTGACGTTGCCTCATTTAAAACCTTTTTATAAATCCATCTTTTGTAATTGAGTGCTGCTAAAAGAAACTGAATATTCTTTATAAAATTGCGCATCCGGCATGCGATTAACTTTTATTTAAACATTTTGTATGGTGTAAGGAAAAAAGTTCAAACTTGATACGGTACTTAAAAAATGTCAATTACGAGACAAATGAACGGGATTTAAAATAATATGAAACGCAAAACAGATGTGTATTGTGACTGTAGTTAAAATGAGACCTTGAAAACAATTTCATGATAAAAAATAAAGTAAATAAATGGTTTCAAATTTAACATTGCTCTTACGGGATAAAAATCCAAGATGGCTACCCCTACAACAGACCCTTAAGGCATCAGTCTTTTTCAATTTTGGTATTACTTATTTATAATTTCATTACTTTTATAGTGTTTTTTTTTTTATAACCTTTTTAAATTTATGGAAAAATTTGTTAATTTTTTTACTTTTTAACTTATTTTAATTTTTACTAATACTTCCCTAAATCCATATCAAATATCACCATATGGTTTCATATCAGCTGTTTCATTTTCACTTTGAGTCATGTTCAATGCATTGAAATGTCACAATATGCTTTATAGTCAGCATTTAGTCTAATTGGCATAAAATAAAATATATTTTTACATATATATACTAATAAACCCCTGTGAAAAATCACAGGCAGATTAATTAGATACAAATCAGATATAAAATATTTAAAATAATACTATTTAAAAACAACAGACCTAATTTAGTCCTAACTACGTTGACGGGGATTTTTAACTCGG
The DNA here is from genome assembly GCA_018207615.1 of Philaenus spumarius. NCBI lineage: Eukaryota > Metazoa > Arthropoda > Insecta > Hemiptera > Aphrophoridae > Philaenus > Philaenus spumarius. The sequence continues at coordinate 60,516 of JAGFPH010005331.1, forward strand.
TAAATGTGTACAATTGTAAGGATTATAAAACTGTAGGCCTATTTGTTAAAATTTTTTATTTATATCCATTATTATATATCTAAAAAAAGTATTACTTTTTAATTAATTTCTAACTTCATATTATTGATAGATCAAATGATTTAGAAAAGTTATTAATATTATAATGAAGAAATCAATAATCAAATATGTTTGTATGTTTTACGAAGATGTACGAATGTTTCCGAAGCTAAACGAATCGATATCTCTTCTTCTTAAACTTGTATAAATGAATATACTGATAATAAAAAGGTTGTGTCCTTATTCATAAACCCAAAGTATAATCTACGCTAGGCTTTGTATTACAGATGGTGGGTGAAATCAGCTGTGATATTATATTGTCACTCATGTACGTACACTCGCTTTTATAGGAGTTGATAATGTTGTTGACAAAATATTTTTTGTTTCAGTTAAGGATAGATTCAAATGTGTTACTGCCTGGGCTGAGAGAAATTGCAGGCAATTCTTCTATGACTGTAGGCATTTTTCAGCTCTGTGCTTGTGATAACGGAAAACTATTTCTAGGTCGCAGCAATGAACTTTGCGCAAGATCAGAACAAAGTGTTTTTTGCTGACAATACTTAAAATAATGCAATTAATATTTCATTGTAAATTTTCCTCCATACATTATTTATTTTAGCTAATGAAATAAAAATATAAGTATCGATAAATGTTTGTGAAATATTTCTTGATTTTACAAATATACAGTTTTCTATTGAAGTAATGTTAGTAATAAAGGAGGAACATTAATTAGCTCCAAGTACTGTAATAACAAATTGGTTCTCTAAGGCTGAGTTGCACCAACCAGGATCAGTTTTGATCTAGGATCAAAGTTGTATTTGATCCACGATCAACTACTTTGATGGGTTGTTTCTATTGCACCATACCTGGATCAAATAATTGATCCAGGATTTACTGATCTAGGTATTTGATCCCGGTTGATGCAACCCAGCCTAAGAGTTAAATATATTTCATTAACATTATACTGATACAATAGGTAAATATGGTTGAAATCAGTTGCAATAAATTTAGAAACTTGAAATTTGTGTTCATATAACTGTTATATGAATTAATTGATTTCTGGTGTTAATAATGAGTAGGTACAAAACCATAAGACTAGAGAAATATAATAATATATAAGATATTGTGTGCTGTGAAACTAGTATTTAATTTGAATGCAAACAAATACATTGCAAGGGTAATTAGAGGCAATGTATGAATTGGATTGAATTTGCATTTCAATTTAATAGAATAAATATGAATTAACATATATTTATGGATTTTTGTGTAGAACAAATGTTTTTCGTGAAATATATATGGAAATTGGCATAAATGAACTTATAATAAAGCTTTGCAATTACTGTTTTATTTTAATTCTATAACTATTGCTCTTTCTCTAGAATTATGTTGAATTTAGCTCTAAAATATCACACTTTTATAGTAATTTAAATCAAAATCAAAGCTAACCAGGGCATTGAAGAGAAATTGGAGCCCAAGTTGGTATTCCCCCCCCCCCCCCCCCATATCAATGCATTTTGTTTACTTCTTACATACATGTTTGATTTTTCGAATTGAAAAGTAAAATGTAACATTTGATATTACTAATGTTTTATTGAATAATTAATATGTGATTCTATTCTGAAAGTAATTTATTGATTCCACAAATTAAATGTTTTCACGTGCATAATCTCAAAGTGAATCTGTTAAAGACCAAATGCATGCTTTTTTGATTGAAGCCTGACTCAGGAGAAGGTCTTAATATAGTGATGGATGAGCAACAAATAGAGACTGTATCATCGTTAAAGTTCCTAGGACTCATTCTTGAGGAGCAAACTGTGTTGGGTGGAGCACATTAGTGAACTGTGTAAGACATTGAGTTCAGTTGTGTTTCTGCTCAGGTCACTGGCACGGTTCTGTTCAGAACACATTCTAAAATTAGCGTACTTCGGTCAATTTTCTTCACACCTAAATTATGGAATTGCTCTAAGGGGTGATTCAACAAAACAGATGACCCAAAGGGTCTATAGGCTACAAAAGCAAGCAGTAAGAATTATGGCTTGTCTGGGCTATCGTGATTCTTGTAGAGAAGCATTTAAAAATCTAAGAATTTTGACCTTTCCTTGTATGTACATTTTTTAAGTAATTTTACGTTACAAGTATAAGAGTTCGGTTACTCGAAACGTTGATAAGCGACATAAAGATGACTTCCGTAGCAAACGCCACAGATTAAAAGCTTTTGACTAACTACCGTCTGAGACTGGTGTCCGTTTCATGAACAAACTCCCCAAAGAGTTTAAAGAAACAATGGGAGTCAATGTTTTGAAAACAAATTAAAGCGGTGGCTGAAAACTAATGCTTTCTACACTGTGGGGGAGTTTCTGGGTGCTGTCTAAAGCCGTAAGTTCTGACGCCTGTTTAGTATAGTTTATACTTTTATCAACTTCTATGTAATTTAAATGTATTTATTTGATTGTGCATTGTGTTATTGTATTGTTTAATTTTAACTGTGTTGTGTGTTTATACTTTATTTCAAATTCTTTAAATTTAAGTAAGGGTTTTAGAATCAAATAATATGTATTTTTGTAATTTACCTGTAAAAAAAATGCAAATTCATCAAAAATTTTAAGAATGGTGGTGCCTCTATATTTTATATTATTTTGTATTACTGTGAATTGATACTTGATACCATGACATGTCCTATAGAAATATAAAATTTCTCAAAATCATAAATAAATTAAATTGAATTGAGTTGTGTATATAACACAACGCACTTAGTTATACACATTTTTTAATTTCTGATTTTATTCCAAAATACCATATTATGAATCACTATAGGAATCTTGTTAATGTTGCAAAAAAAAGGCAAATATCAACCATAAAAAATGATTAAGTAATTTTATAATGTACAAAGAGTATTCTGACACTTTCTCGTATCAATATTTTATTGAAGACGAAGCAATATTTTAATGTCAAGTGACAGAAAATATATAAACAAAACAGTATACCATACTTTTACACAAAAACAATGTGTTGATTTTTTAGGTTATATTCAGGTTCCACACAGTTTCATGTGTGTAGTAAAATCAATAATGCCCTTGCATTGTATACATTTGGTTTTCCGTGTGATTTTTTAAATTCATAAACGATAATTGAGGGTGACATTCAATCAAAAAAATTTGTTGAATTCCGCATTGAAGACACCTTAAATCCATTAAAATTGGCAAAAATGACGAAAACTATGGGCCCCTATTTATCACAAACTTATTTTATAATTATATTATTATTATTCAAAAGTGAGAGAAAATATGTATGATATGAAAAACATAATTTT
>JAGFPH010005331.1:63982-76177 GCA_018207615.1 Philaenus spumarius
TATTCAAAAGTGAGAGAAAATATGTATGATATGAAAAACATAATTTTTAGATAGCTCTACATCTTCAGGTTTTATGTAATTTTCTGGAAAATGTGGGCTCTCTTGCTAACTTTAGTTCTGGAGGGAAACACCCCACTCTCATCAAGCCTGAAGCTAACAAAAGGTTAAGTATTCTCTCTTTATGCAAATTATATGGTTGCATGCAAATGTCAGAAGACTTTACGTTTCTGTTTTCATTAAATAATTTCTTCTTACAATCTTTGTGATCGGTGCGGAGCAACGATTTGAAAATGCTGCTTTCATTGTGGACAAGGTTATTTTTAGTATGCCTAGTATTTCCTAAAAAGACTTCGTCCAAGTGAGTATTAAAATATTTAATTGGAGGAGAGGGTACGAAAAATCAACATAACATAACTTAAATAGAGCAAATTATTTTGGGACAGTTAAATAGGTAACCAGAAGCTTCTTTTAAGAGAGATATTTTCAAAGGGAGAACCTGCATCATGTGACTTGAAAAATTAAAAGGATTAAAAAGGTCAAATTAATCGTATTCACAAAATATTTTTGAATTACCGGTACATTAATCACAATGGTATCTTAAATGATAGATGTAAAAATGAAATTATTGTTTTCTTAGAAATGTAATACTACAGATTTTGAAATAAAATTTTAACTGTTAAATTGTTGGTGACAGGGGTGCTCACAGCAGGGTTTGATGGCGCAAGTTGTGCCATCATAATTTTTGGGGAAAATCAATTTTTGGGGTTTTTTTCACAGTTTGGGGAGGAATTTTCATATGTTCCTGATAATAATCAATATAAAATATGAAGATTTGACGATTCCCCCAAAAATTTAGGAGATAATCTGTTGTTTCTATTGTGTTAAAAATCTCCCATTAATCGTAGTGAAAGTGCATTTTTATTGACAGCAAGGCATTTCGATACTGCTCTAGTGCAATGTAAAGACGAGCCGACAGAGGGTGCAGATTGTGGTGTGACCAAAGTATAAACATATTATAGACATTTACAGCATAGCTGAGAGCCTGCCAAGGTCATCCTGTAAACAAATAACTTTTTGGGTGAAGATATAGGTATTATTCAAAACTCTTCTTATATCAAACAGTTATATATTACTATTTTAATATTTAGTCTAGTATTCTATTTTTTCTTTGCCTCACGTTGTGAAAAGTTAAATTTACAATCCTAATCTTTTTTTAAATGCCCAGTATTAAGTACTTATTTAAAACTCTTTTAATAATTTTACAATATGAAAACAATATTTACAGACCTAATATTTAAATTATAATATACCCAATATATTATAGGCCTATAATTTATTTTCTTTTTTTCCAAGTACAAATTATTTTATTTAAATCTTTCTCTTTCTGGGGTTATAGTTCGCGATTGATAAATATGCCAATTTAACCATAGAATCACCAGTGTTAATTAAAATAGATTTTTTGCCGTTTTCAAGAATGTTTTTAAAAATTCGTCAAATATAATAGTTGGATCCCAATCCAAAAGTGTTCCATACCGGTAGTTTTTTTTATAGATAAAGTCCCAAGAATTTATATATGCAACTGAAAAATTTATTGGTGTACAATTGTTATTAGCTCAGGAAGCAAAAATGTTCAGTAGTCTAAGGGAAAAATCCAACTTTAGAACTACATAAAAAGAAGTAAATATTTTTTGTATTTTTTTCCAAAATATACAGAAGTTTTGCAAATCAGTTCTAAATAGAAGTGTATACAAATATATTTCAATTTCAAACAAATTTGTTAGAAAATGCCTTTTTTTATGTTCTTACTACAAGACCGCTAGCAAAATCAGGCCTATTTTGACAAATAAAATAGGAATATAATATGCTTTATCCGAAAATGAAATTTTATTACAAAAATTGTAGAGAAGAGATCATAGAATTGAACTGTATACTTGAACATTTTAAAATAGCCTATTTTATAAACGTATTTCACTTTGTTTCATTAAATTACGACAAATAACACAAATCTCTCACTGATGCTTAGTAGGCCTATACAATCCCAACTAATTCTAAACTATAATGGATAACGCTTATTTAGACAACATCAATTTTAAAACGATGATTACACATATGTAAATATACGTTTTACAAAACAATTAAAGTTGGTTGGTGACATTAATTTTGTCTTACAAAGACCTTAAATAAATATGTTACGAGACACACTTATTTTGTATATTTTAAATGTACCCAAAAGTACCACACTTTTAGTTTAAAGCTAAAATTTAGTTTAATGTTGGATACTTCTCTCAGATAGTAATATCATTATACTTTTACTTTACCCCACTCAGAGTACATTAAAATATGAAATTGAGTTTTAATGAAAGTAGAATTCAAATGTAATAGTTCAGCTTTGAGCACTTGATGTCATTTCAGTCAAACCCTTGCTGAAAATCCACAAATATTTTCAATAGTATATAATTTCACTCAAAACAAGCTTTTTGTACTAAACAATTGTTTATCAAAGTAAATTTAAAAAAAAATTAGGTATTTCATTTCACACATTTGATAGTATAGTAGAGTCCCACTATTTTGAACTAATAGGGTTCGAACACTGTTCGGTTTAGCGGGAATTTGGAATAGGCTGATTTCATGAATAAAATCAACGTATTGACTTGGTAAGGTGTAAATTAAGAGTGGGGACATTTTTCTATACAGCATTGATCAGCTTGGAGGAAATCGAGGAGGAGGTGAACGCTCAAACTGAACTCAAATCACACGTAGACGCGGCAAATGCTCTTGAGCTCGCTCTAGTGTAGGTTTACATCATCCGGGGTTTTTTCCTTCTTTTGCGTTACAATTCCGATTTCCTCTAAAAATGGAAGGGAAGGGATAGGTTGTTCGAACTGTCCGTTTTGTCATCCCGCAGTCAGTCCTAAAAACGGATGAAAGCAACTGGCAAGTGGCAACAACACTACTAGTACCTAGCTGTTGTATCTAATCTTTCCTTCTTTCCGGAGAACACGGTTTCCTTTTCACCGCACGCTTGTTGCTGTAGCTTCCTTCCTGCAAAACGGGTGGTAAACGTGAAGGAAACTCAACCAGCTTTCATTCAAATTTGGTTTCAGGCGTTTTCGTCAAGATTAGGCTTTATGTATGTCTCTATTTAACATATTTGTATAACAACAAATGTATGTTTTTTCACAAACGTCTTTGTAATTTCTCCTGTTTTTATGTTTAAAAAAGTTAGTATTTTTTCTGAACTCTGGAATAGCGGGACTCTTTTGTATTTTTTAAGTTTAAAAAATAAATGAAAACTAGCTGACTCGTGCGAAGCATTCACATTCTAACTTACTTAAATCCCACGTAATTAAAGTACTTGCCGTATATTTAGTATCGTATAGTGAAGAGGCACATACCGACGTATTTAGTACCGACAAAAAAATGGCCTTGAGAAATAATATACGTGATAGTGTTTTTATAATTAATTAATAAATGGTACCAGGAACTGGCTCATACTTTCTCACAAACACATTTAAATTATTAAACAGATTCACTGTGACTTGTAGGGTGGGGTAGGAGAGGTGATTTTTTATTAAAGTAGAAGATTAACTAATAAATATTATTAATATTATCTAGAGAGAAAACTATTTGATCGATTTTGGACAAATTTGCACCACACACGTCAATTAGGCCTGTATAGATGCACGAAAAAAGGTTTTGAAAAACAACCCCCTTTATGACCAAAAAACCCCCCAAAATCAGTTATTATTATTATTATTATTATTAGCTAAACGAGAATTTTTAGAAAGATGCGGTTTTTTGCATATGGAAGGGTACATTAAAGGCTACAAATAAGCCAAATTTTATCAAAATCGTTAGAGCCGTTTTTTTATAAAAAAATAATAACTGATTTTTTGGGAGGTTTTTTTGTCAAAAAGGGGGTTGTTTTTCAAAATTTTTCATAAACGTTTTTCGTGCATCTATACAGGCCTACTTGGCATGTCTGGTGCAAATTTGTTTGAAATCGATTGAATAGTTTTCGTTCTAGCTTTGTATACATACAGACATACTTACAGACATAAAGACATACATACAGACATACATACAGACAGACATTTTGTACAAACCACTTTTTTGGGCTCAGGGGGTCCCAAAACCGATATTTCCACAAAAATCTCAACATTGATTTTTTTGCGATCACTATACTTTCTCTATACTATATAGTATAGTAAGAAAGTAAAAAGTGATGTCATTTTCATTAATGTCATTCAAAAATATTTAGAAAGCCCTATCATTGTTTATTTAATGTCCATTAACCCTAGAATGGTATCGCGTAGTGTTTCAGACGACGCTCCTTATAAAAACTGGTTTTGCGGGCGTGTAGGGGGTTAGCAGAAATGGCGCTTTCAATACCTTCCCCTCTCTGGTCAAGGTCAATGTTGATGGCAGTACTCAATTGTTTCCAGCTTTCAGTTCTGTTCAGTGATCTGCCCGTCGTCTGTCAGACTACGTGTTACTGTTTACGTAACTTTTTTACTTAGTGTATCAATATTTGTTTAGCGGATTTTTTTTATATATAAATATATATTAAAATCAGTGTAGATATATTAGATACATATATAAACAAATATTAAAATCAGTGTAAATATATTAAATACATATATAAATAGATATTAAAATCAGTGTAAATATATAAATAAATTTAGATATTAAAATCAGTGTGGCCTACATATATTCTTATTATCATGAGTGACTTTCTCAATACTAGTTTTGAAATAAATGAAGTTTTATCGCAACTACAGAGAAATGACAGTGATGAAGAAGATGTTTGTGATGATGATAGTGATTTGATTGACGCTGGAGAGGGCAAAGATGAAGTTTCCGAGCACAATACGGATACTGAAGAAGAGGATACCGACATAGACCCGGACTATAATTTTTCGGACGATGAAAATGGAACGACAAGTCAACAAGGTAAGAGGCCACCAGCTAATATTAGTCAAGATATCGATAGCGGTAGTGATATTCAGCCCACCGAGCATGAACAACTTATGCATCCCAATATTATTCATTTTATAAAGACTAATTTGAAGGGCAAAAATAAACATAAATGGTTTGCTAAACCTCCAAGTACACGGAGAAGTCGTACAACAGCTCGAAATGTTATTCATTTTACTCAGAGACCAAAAAATGAAGCAACCAGTGTAACTAAACCGATTGAAGCATTCTCATTGTTTTTCAACGATAAAATGTTTACAAAAATATTGGTGTTTACCAACCAAGAAATCCTTTCGCAACAGGTAAAATATAGTAGACCTAGTGCTACTATAAAGGAAACTAACTTAGTTGAATTAAAAGCTCTTATTGGGCTGCTAGTTTTAAGTGCAGCTCGAAAAGATAACCATCTGAGTACTGAAGAACTGTTTGATCCAACATTCAGTGGTTCACATTACATTTCTGTAATGAGTAAGAAAAGGTTTCAATTTTTAATAAATTGCCTTCGATTTGATGATAGAACAACTAGGATTGAAAGACGTGTAAATGACAAGTTCGCTCCGATTAGGGAGGTATTTCAAGATTTTATTGATCTATGCCAAAGATTTACATACCAGGATCATATTTGACAGTTGATGAGCAATTGTTAGCATTTATGGGTTGTTGTGCCATTAGAATGTATATGCCCAAAAAACCTGCCAAATATGGTTTGAAAATATTTATGATGTGTGATGTTAGAACTAAATACCTCATAAATGCAATCCCATACCCTAGCAAAACTATGGACTCAGATAATCTCCCCTCCGCTATATATTTTGTCAAGGAGCTTTCACGGCCTGTGCACAACACGAATAGAAATGAATAATAATAATATTACCTTGTTAGGTCCGTCACGTGACTTCTAGTCGTGTATTCCTTACGACATGTTTCGGAGCCGAAACTCCATTATCAAGTTAAAATCACTCCGAAGAGATCGTCGCACATTAAAATAAATAAAACATATACATACATACACACTTACATATCACACCAACACATAAATACAATATCGCGCTTGACATAAACTTAGGTGCGCAACCTATCATTGTCGGTTGAGTACTGCCGGTATTGCGTTCAGGGATCTTAACGATGTTTATCTCTGTTTGTCTTCTGTAAATATTTGATGGCCGTATCATATAAATGGTGAGAGTGAAATGAAAGTTGGTCATTTAAGATATCGTCCGCTTTATTTTTGAATGCTTTATAAATTTCATACTCTTCGTTAGCGTTCAATAGTCTACCTTTGCTGTAAATGTGTAGGGTTTCTAACGAAGCGTGGAAGTCACCTGGGCTATGTTTGTTTTCGGCAAGGTTGTAGCACTTACGTCCATGTCACAGAGAAAATAATAAAATAAGAAATGAATCAGCTGTTTCCTATAGTGACTAAAGGAACAGAGATTTGGTCTAAATGAATAATGACGCAATACTAAATAGTATTAATCATTTTAATTTTCATATAAATACATTTCTTAATGACGCAAATAATTACAGTAGAATCATTTTTTTTTTAATAAACAAATAATAAAACATAAAAGCAGACTGTAAAAGTAAGTAATATAAAAGCAGACTTAAAAAACATATCAAAATATGAGCGTGTGTAAAAAGTGAAAATTATACAGAAACTTTATTTCAAAAAGTAGTGCGTTATAAGCGAATAATAAAACGGCAGTCGAAATTATAAACAGTTCGATAAATAAATAAATAAAAAAGAATATAATAACAGTACATAGCACAATTTAATATGTATCAAGAACTTGATATGATGGCGTAATCAGTGATCATGGATGCAATGTAAAGAGAGAGAGGGAAACAACTGGTATACGTGACGAAAAACAGGTAGCCTAGCGAGTGGGGACGCTACGGAAGATTCTGGAAGGAGTAGAAGAGTCAAGATGGCGTAAAGCGTTGTACGTATTGTAAGGTGTGGGAGGTATATTTCTACAACGAGAAATGTAGTTTACTTAAAGTTTGAACAGTAAAAGTATGATTAAAGTGAAGTAGAAGTGTTCTAGCCTTCATACAATCATAGGCAGTTGTCTTGATGGTGTTTCTGCGATTAAAAACGAATGAATAAAAACTCAACTATGTGCTCGGTTTAAGGTGTGCTTCAGAACAAAAATGTGTTTCTAACTTCAGTGAAATCCTAGGTAAAAGTACATTAACAACAGGTATCGTGAGTAGATATGGCCATTAGTTTAAATTTTAAAGTCTGCATTTTTAGAGAATTATAAAAAATTGAGTAATAACTTAGCTTAAACTTTTCATTTATTGCGTCATTTATTTGCAAGCTATGGCTCACAAAACTTTGTATAATTTGTAAATAGTTAATTGATTTGTATGTTTAATTGTTCTATGACATTAATATTGTTTGTTGTAAATATTCATTTTTCAATTATGTTTGATTAAACAAAATAGTTGCTGCCATGATGTCTTGAATTTCTTCATATAGCCACGAATGTCCGTTTAGCCATTACTTTTTTAGCCAGGTTCTCACCCCTAAGAAAATTAAACTAATTAGTAAATAATTTTTGAGTGATTAGAAATTACAAGTAAATATATGCAGACTGTGCATAGGTGAGGTTATATGTGGATTATCGAAAATATTATGATCATTATTTTATAGTAGTATTGTGGGAAGATAAGTAAGGAGAGTTTAAGTAAAGTGAGTTTAAATAAAGGTGATTTTTAAGGTTATAATAGTAAGGTGAGTTGAAGTAAGGTAAAATATGATATTGTTCTACGTTGAGATTGGGAGAAAGATGTTATGGAGAGTTAAGATGGGTGATGATTTATTTTTGAAGTGAGGCAATAGGCCTAGGAGGTACATAAGTGATTTTGAGTATTATATAAGCGACGATTTTTCTTTTTAAAGTGAATAAGTAAAGGAGGTGATGAAAAGATATCAGTAGTTATTAGATAATCCACATATAGCGTTTTTATTTTTGATTTAAGACATATTTTTTTAATTTTTGAACTTTTTACCGAATCCCATTTTTTTTTAACACAGTATAACTTATTAATATTTTTATTTTTGTAACCTTCCGTTACAAGGTGACAAGCGTAATTGGAATTGTTAATGTTGGACTTATTGTTGGGAAGATGTTCCTTGTAACGTTCGATGAACGCTCTCCCTGTCTGACCTATGTAATGTTTACTACAATCCTGGTAATTGATTTTATAAACTCCGGACATTTTTTCAATTGAGGTGTTGGTTTTACGCCTAAGCAATTTTGATAGTTTATTGGTAGTACGGAAGGATAAAGTGATGTTGTGTTTTTTGAAGATGTTTTTTAGGACGTTAGGTAAAAAGTTCGTATACTCGGACGAGACATATTTATTATCAGTAGTGCTATGGGTTTCTATGTGTTTATTGTTCATTTTATTTTTATGGTTGTTAATCATCTTATCAATTATTGTACTCTTGTACCCATTGGCTACGGCTATATGTTTAATGTTGAGCAATTCTTCTTGGTAATCAACTTTACTCAATGGGACAGTGAGAAGTCTATGTACAAAGCTATGAAAAGATGCCATTTTTTGAGAATATGGATGGTAGGAATGAGGGTAAATGCTGACGTCAGTTGTAGTGGGTTTACGAAAAATTTTGTATTCGAACTTGTCTGTGCTTTTTTTTATGGTTAAGTCGAGAAAGTTGAGTTGGTTATCGTTTTCAGTTTCAAGCGTGAACTGTATCTTGGAATTAATGCTGTTCATGTAATTCTTAAGATTGACGGCTTGTCGGTCGGTTCCATTGAAAACTACGAACGTGTCATCGACGTAGCGGCCATAATATATTATGTTCTGTTTGTATTTATTACGGTTGGACAGTAAGAATTCATTTTCGTAATGATTTAAATAGATATCGGCTAGTAAACCTGAGAGTGATGAACCCATTGCTAGACCATCTTCTTGTGTATAGAAGGTGTTTTCGAAGGTGAAATAATTTTGCTCCAGCACTGTTTGTAGCAACAATATTAATTCTTCCACTCCACGTTTACACAATTTATTAGTTTTGGTAAGGTTTTCTCTGATTATGTTTACTGTTTCTGCTATCGGAATGTTTGTATACATGTTAACAACATCAAATGAAATGATTTTGAAATGTGAAAGGATTTTAATATTTTTTGTATTGTCTACGAATTCTGAGGTGTTTTTTATGCTATTGTTATTTATTATTGTGATGTTGTTTTTAATGAGTTGCTCCAACTTTTTCGCAGTTTTAAAGCTTGGTGCTGAGGTATAGTTGATTAATGGTCTTATAGGAGTGAGTTTTTTGTGTATTTTCGGTAGTCCGGTAAATTGTGGAGCTTGCGGATTGATTGGTTTAATGGACCTGCGTGTGGCTTCGCTTAATAAATAAAGCAAGCAATTTTAACCAACAACCTCATGCTTTCAATAGAATTTACCAAAACGATGTCAAAACGTTAAGCAGAATAACACGCAAACTAGAAGATAATGAAGCCATGGTGACTCAAGCCGATAAGGGTAACACTTTGGTCATCATGGATCAAACTGAATATAGACAAAAGAGTAACGATTTTTCAACGAGAACAACATTAAAAAGCTGACAGGTGACCCAACTAACAAATTCCACAAAAAACTTAACCTGACAATTAACAAATGCACAACTTTATTAAGCGTCAATCTTAAGAGGGGGCAAAACCCAGAAAATACGTGGCGTAAAACATGCTCCACGCGGGAGCAAATAACGTTGCCATTTTTCATTTTAAAATTTTCAAACAAAAACCATACTATAGTAAAAGAATTAAGTCAAATCTTTTGCTTTTTAAAATATAAAAAATTTCATCTCCTTTCCTTCTACATAGTGCTAAAATAACAGATTTTACCGCAAATTACCGTTCAATTTGTACTATAACTATTTATTTAATCAAAATTTTACAAAGCAATCCAAAAATAACAGTATTTCATCATTTGAATAAAATTTATTTTGAACCGAATAAAGTGTATTTGATGACGTTATATGGATCCGCGTAAAGGCTTACATTACCAAAACTACGCTGAAACGAGCTACCCCTGTTTGAGAAATATTGAACTATGTCAGCGCGGAAGGATACTTCGACCATTCATAAAATAGGTTCACCACACAAGTTTGACCTATCTCGGCTGTTATTTATATTGTTTGTCATTTGTTTTACTCACATACCGTTTCTCCGACATTTGTTTGTCAAATTCATAAAATATATTTTGTTTTATTCTTGCAGGTCAAAATAGCATATTTTATTTTTATTAAACGAAAATCTCTGTTAACTTCCTTGATACAGTGGTCATACTTCATTATAGTATTGGCGGAGTATAATTCCTGGAATTTGTGTGTACATTGTTTATACATCACTAGTCCTATCATTCTACAAGGGAAACTAATATATTTGGCCAGTGGAACATTGACGGGACGGTTTTGATACCTACATTTGATACGATATTTGGTATCGATTCAATATCGAAATAATATATTGATACCCAATAATATCGAAACATTAATAACGATATTCAAGTTATCGGTATCGGAAGTATCGAATAAACTTACCATACGCATACCAGTTATTCATTTAGCCTGAAGTGGTAAATAAATATTAATTACATATGAAATGCTCAAATACATGAAATTTACATATAATTTACATATTTGTTTCTCAGATAGTTTTTAGAATTTTTCGTAATATTGTTTGTGTATGAGCATAAAGTAACTAGGTATTTTAAAATGACTCCATGCGTTTGCCTAAATGAAATATTAATTAAATATATTACAATTTGGTATATTACAATTTTAGGTCATACTAGATTTTAAGTTGTTAGAAATATACGTTTAATAATGAATAAATGCAGCTTCCGACACGGACAAAATAGTGAGTACTTTCTTATTTGAATCACTCCAACACTGCAACTGCTAAATATTGTTGTTCTGAACACTGTCGTTGCAAATTATTGGATTCTCTAAAATAGACTTACATAAAACATGTTTACCAATAAAAAAATTTATATGTAACATATTTTTAATCGTGGAACTAAATTGTATTAACTGTTGAGAAATAAATACTTTGTCAGCATTTTAAATTTTAAAAAGAGATGATATTTTAAATTGGCACAAATCAGTATTTTTCCTAATTTGTGGTAGAATCCTCTTTTGTCTCAACCAAATAATCCTTATCTTTTACCTCATGAAACTTGAAAAGTGAGAAAGAAGTGTCCGCCATCTTAAAACATGTGATATGGTTTGTATAGTTATAATAATCCAGTGTAAAAATTGTTTCATTAGTTTCCGAAAATAATGAACCATAAAGTTTGGATCACACTTAATGTTTTTCAAATAAATATTAAATGCAAATTTGTTGATGTGAGGTGAAAGTTACAACATTCTAATGGTTTATTTAGTATATAATTGTTGTAAACTAATAAAAACATTTCATTACTAAAATAAATTATGTATAGGCTTAAACAGTAAACAAAACACATTTCATCTCAGTCTCAGTTAAATTCGCTACTTATTTATCTTTAGAAGAAGCCGTAAGGACTAAGCAGAAGCACTAAGCAATAAGGAAAGAAATGTTGACAAGGATTAGTGCTGACAGCCGAAAAGGCTGATCAAGGTCAAAATATTTTGTACGTAAACGGATGTTAGTCTACGCATAGAACTGCCGCACCGGCGGGACACAGACAGGGGAATAGGTTGGAGTAGCCTGTAGTAGAAGGAGAGGGGGAGACAGAACTATTTTTCGTAGTAAATTCATTGCGCTTCCATTTAAAGCGGCTCCGTAGAAGCAGGCCCGCCGAGAGGGGGGGGCAAAGGGGGAAAATTCCCCGGGCCCGGGCTAAGAGGGGGCCCGGGCTCAGAGGGGGCCCGAGCAGCCCGGGAGTAAAAAAAATTAAATGTTCGAAATATTCACTAGGAATAAATTACGCCCTTCTGTACAATAAAAAGATTCCTTTCCCGTATAGTTTCACCTCACCTTCCCGGAGTGCCTTAAATAAACCTGAAACTTTTTATGCATTGTAAAATTAGTCGTGAATATTTGATTTTTTTATTGCATATTTGTGCATTATATTTGGCTAAAAAAATAGTGAAAACCCCGTTTTAGTAGCTTAATAATTTCAAAAATACCCTCGGAACCCCCGCTTGTGGGGGTATTCCATACCCCCCCCCCCCCCCCCCCCCCCCCCCCCCCC
>JAGFPH010005332.1:2901-28958 GCA_018207615.1 Philaenus spumarius
AACTAACTAATGCCGTACTTTGTATGTAGAATACATATTGAAATCATATATTAACTATAAAATTCTTGAATCTATATGAACGAACTCATGGACAAACCATAATTTAAACACATAAATATATGACAGATATTAATGTAAATTAGGAAAATAAATTTTAGATAACACTCGACTGTCCAAATTGCATAACAGCTGAACAATCGTGCCTATTAACTAATCATAATAAACATTGCACGACAAAATAAGTATACTGAACAAAAATGTATAATATATATTTTATATACACATGAACATTTAATTTAACCATTCAAAATTTGCAATTAATACAATAATTTTTTACTCGCAGACAATAAATTTTGTAAAAACAATTCATATATATTTTATGCAAACATGGACATTCAATTTAACCATTCAAAATTTGTAATTAATATAATTTATTATTGGTAGACACTAAATTTTACTTAAGCTTCAATATTTTCTTGATGTTGCTGTCAGGATTTACGTTTAATCAACTGAATAACCCTTTCCGCTTCGCGTAGACCACTAAATCTAGCACCATATACCGTAGAAAGTGTCCGGGACTGGTTGCTTCACCAGCAAACAAACGTACAGGAGCGACATTCTTGCCAGTTTCTCGTAGAGGTAAAGCGCACTAATTATGTACTGTATAATCAGATCAGAAGGCCATTTTGACCTAAGAATACTTGAAGGATACGGTAACGTCGGATCCCCTGTAAACTTGCGTAACACAGTTATGTTGTTTCTTGGTCAACGTTCTTTCAACGAACAAATTCCTTTTGCCCATTCCCCTCGTTCGTTTAATTCGACAGTTGGATTTGCAGGTTGACCACTCTTCCTTCCCTAGTCAAAAATATTATTGTGTTCATCATAAAGGTGAAATGGTAAATTAATGAAGCTATTAGAATGCTAAAGTGAACACGCGATCAGGTCGGATCATGAGATGTAAAGGGTGTTACATTTGTAAAAAAAGAGCTATTCGAATTATTATTGAATTTAAAGAAATTTTATCATGCTGAGAAGTTTGTAATATTTTATAAATTTTAACATTTCCAAATTTATACATTTATGAAATATTAGATTATTGGACCAGGTGTAAACGTGTCTATAATGGAAGTCTGAATTCTCTCAATATACAGATAGAACAACCTTGTTACATCAAACAGCCGTATAGTACTTATGGAAAACTTTCCTTTCAGGTTGTGGTGACTATTTAACAAACTTCCAATGTTTACTAAATTAGGACCAAATATTAACACATGAAAATACACCCTATGACAATGTTTTTGGCCTAGTCCTTTTACAACATGAATGACTTCAACAGTCAAAAGTTTCTAATAAAAATTCATACTTCACTCAATATGGTTAAGGTTATATTTTTTTCTATAAATTTTGTATATCGTTATTATAAGGTTTTTATTAAACTTTGAAGAAATGTTTAGTATTTTGTATTGAATGTTAATGTTGCCTAAAGCAAATCTTATATATTATAATGTCTTAGTCATTTTGTTTCTTTACTGCTTTACTTTTATTTTGTTTTTAGTTTTTTTTGCAATGGCCACACAGATTTTATATTTGCTAAAGGATGTAAAATAAATTAATTGAAAATTATAAAATAATATGGCGGGGTATTATTCTAATTTCTAAAAAACTGATGCAGAGCTAAACGACAAAAAAATATTTGCAAAATATTATATTCCAAAGAACGGATTAATTTCTAACTTTAACTACTGTTTTTCGGCCAAATTTATTAAATAAATGTCTCTTTTTTGACTAATATTTTAGAAAGTGCAGTAACTTTCCTTAGAAATTATGTCAGTCTGATCAACTGCTTTATAACTTTTCTTGTTTTATAGATTATTAACTCTCTTAATTGCAGACATAATCACTTAAAACTTGATTTCTAAACGATCATTATTACTATTATTAACATTATTATTATTAGGAAAGGGATAAATAAGCAACTCTTTTGGTAAATTAAATAACGAGTTTAATTATTCCTTCAATTTAAAGAACAATGGATAGTTGCTATACAAATTTGATAAATATAAACCAAAGGGCAACATGTAATAAGAACTAACAAACTTCAATAATTAAAAACAGCTTTCTAACAACTCATATACTCTTGAACTAATACCATACTTTAAATAAAATTATACAAATATCTTGTAACATCACTTTCAAAAGACTCAGTTGAGTACCTATGTAACTTCCCTCGATAACTTTAATCTCTTTGGCCTATAACCAGCGCCGTAACTACCGCCGGGGCTCCCGGCCTTATGGTACTACTTGGATTTGTATGGGGGAAATGTATAAAAAATGTATTTTGGAGGTCATTAGCTGAGAAATCTATCCAAAACGACTTAATCGTTATAAAATATGAATTTTTAATGTGTTTAATAAAACATTTACCTAATAAAAACTCTTTGAAGCCAGGGAGCCCCTAGACTCTTTTAGAAAAAGATTCAGTACCGGTATTTCACAGCGAAACCTAGTGAAGAATCTTCAAATATGAGTGTGCGTTGGGGTATAGAGCCCGGTTTTGACCCAAAAAGAATCGCTAAAACAAAGAAGCACTTTTATGAACTGAGCGAGGATGAAAGGCTGCAAGAGCCAAAATCTTGCTTCAAAGTGACTGTCTTTTACCCCATGATAGACACGTTATGTGGGCAACTAGACGCACGATTTCAAGGAATGAAGTCATTTTTGAACACGTACAAAATTGTTCAACCTGAATTTATTTTAAAATCAAGCAAAAAGACGTTCATACGGAAGCCGTCAACTTTATAAAACTATTTCCTGATGACATTTCGGCGTCGTTTCCTTCAGAGATTTGCTCAGTTTAAACCAATGTCAAAGAAAAACTCGAGAAAATCACCAGCGTTAATAAAACTTGCAGATATTTTGATAGTCAAACTCAGTATTTTGTCTTCTAAATGCGCAGACTGCATTATGTATCTCACCGTCCCTTTCTAGTCGCCAAAGCCTAACGTTCTTTTTCAAAGTTAAAATAATCAAAAATTAATCTTTGTCATTGTTGACAGAAGAGGCTCAAAAGCTTAGCCCGTCTTTCAATTGAAAATAAACGAGCCAAAGCAGTCAAAATGGACTGAATCGTCGATGAATTTTCCTCAGAAAAGTTAGAAAAAAGGAATTATAATGAATGAACTATATTCCATTTTTGAATAGTAATGTAACTAATTGTGTTTTGCTTGTATCATTTTCTTTACAATAATTATCAAAACAAAATTTAAACATTTCTTTCTTTTACATATTTTAATATCAAAAGTTGAACCTAATTTAAGTTACTTGAAAATAATTATAGAAAAAATTTAATGTAGAGTTGTTTGTTAAAACCAGTGCGCATATAGCCTAAATTATGAGTGTAGTTATCGAGATAGAGGGTAAATAATGTTGCAAATAGTTCATTGTTTCAATATAATATTTTCAATTCAGTATCATGTGTGCAAAATAAAACACATAGGTACTACAAATGTGGTAAATTTGACCTCTAGAATGCATATACATGATTTTGGGGGTTAATTTTCCAACATTTTCCGGGTTGGGACCTCTAGAATTATCTTGCCCCAGGGCCACCAAGTTTTTAGTTACGCCTCTGCCTATAACAGGAACTAAGAATATGTCTGATTTAATTTACTTACTTAAGAATATGTTGGGAAGGATTACACTTGTCTACTTGACAGGTGTAAAAAGAGCATTTTAAATAATCTTTGTTGTAAGTATAAGTTATAGTTTGGTAGCACTTTAAAGGTTATTTTTAATACAAATTATTCAAAGACATAATAAAATAATTAATCAAAAATTATTTTTATCAAACATTACTGCCCTAGTGAATGTAGGAACAGAGTAATGCATGTTTCACCAGTAAAATCAACATGAATAGTTTTATGATATTTAGTTATATCTAGAAACAATAACATAAAAAGTTAAACACCCTTTGAATAAAACACAATACTAGTTGGTTGCAACGATTAGCGTTGCAGAAATAAGAAATATATATAAATAAAAATATAAAAATAATCTGTTTAAAAAAAATGGGTTTCGGCAATTTGTAAAAATAAAAACAATTGTTCAAACGAAAATAAAATGTTATATGTGGATTATTCAGCAATTATTAACACCTCTCCTTCACTTCTTTTGTTTATTCACCTTAAAACACCAGAAATCGTCGTTCATAAATACCTTAAATCATCAAAAAACACCTCTTAGGCCTACTACCTTACCTCCATAAATAAAAATCACCATACATCATGTATCTCCTTAACTCCAACGTAGAATTATACCTTAACATCACCTTAAACTCCACTTTATGACTCAAAACCTCATATAAACTCACCTTATTCATAAAAATCTTAACATCACCTTCGTTTAACTCAAAAATAATAATAATCATAGTACTTATAATAATCCACATATAACTTCATCTATGCTCTGTTAGCATCTGTCTATCCATAATTATTAATTGCTATGAAAGATTTATTGAATTAATTTAATTTTCTCAGGGGTGAATATCTGGCTGTTAAAGTACAAGCTAACTGGATGTGCGTGGCACAATAAAGAAATTCAAAACATCATGGCAGAACAACTACTCGTTTACTCTGACATAATTAAAGAACGATTATTTACAACAAGATATATCAACATTACAAAAAAATTAAACAAACAAATCAATTAATTATAAACAATTTATACAATGTGTTCTCAACCCTAGTTTAAACTATGACGCAATAAAAATCAAAAGAAGTTACTTGTTAGAACAATTAAAAATTTTATATCAGCAGACCGAAAAATGTATGTCCTATGGCCATTATTACTTACTGCGTTATTCGTTGCACTGTTTTTTACCTAGGATTTTAGTTATTCACTCAATTTACACAAAGTATCTCGAAGCTCAACGCGCGTTTTTGTCATAGCACATGGCGACCTTTTATAACTTCACTTTTCTCAGAATTCACTGTCTCGATTTTATTTCTTACATTTCCACAATCGTAGAAGCACCTCTACCTTACTTTGAAATAAGATTTGTTCTTGTTTGAAAGAAAAAACCAAACTTTCTACCAAATTTCACGGCACCTGCCGTTTACATCACACACAGTCAATCCGCCATGTTTTTCGTTCTCCCCGTTCCTTTCTGTGCAGTTTGTCACGTACGCATAACGTACAAAGCCTTCTCGATCAGTCTTGTTTTAACGCTTGTTGTTTGTACTCTGTTATACTCGCTGATACATATTTTCATTTTCTCTCATGTGCTTATTTTTAATCTCAATAGTTCTTTAAACTGTCCATTATGCAATTATTTAACTGTTTCTTTTCACCGTTCGCCTCAACCGCACTACTCGTTAAAACAATTTCTTATATAGTTCACACACGTTACATACGTTTATTCATTAATATATTTTAAGTCTGCTTTTATTTTACCTATTTATAGTCTGCTTATTCTTTATTCTTTATTTATTAAAAATGATTCTACTGTAACTATTTTGCGTCATAAAGGAATTTATATATATGCAAGAATTATAAATGTTTATTATTATATATATTGCGTCATTTTATTTATTTAGACCAAACCTATATGCTTTAGACATTATGGGAAACTGCTGATTTATTTTTATCATGTAGCATCTCTGTTACATGGCTGTCAGTGTTACATGGTTCTTGCAATAAGATTAAATAATTATATAAGTCACCAACCTTAGTTATTAACAAGCCCCTATCAATCCTCTACTTTAACTTGGTTCTTGGGTATCGCTCTGCATAGCTGAAAGTAATGGCTTAGTCAATAAAATAAAAAATTCTCCTGAAAGGTATTTATGTCTAATTTACTTGTATATACTAGTTCATTTAATAAATAATGTGCTATTTCACAGAGCTTCAAAATTCAAACAAGTGTTTCCTAACCACCAATAATAAGTTATAATTAATGGTTATAATTAAGGGTACTTACTATGTCTCCTTTGGTTTTTTTTCAATTGTCCCGTTTCGTATGGGTTTTCTGTGAAATCAATAACAAAAAATTATTAAGAGAAACACTATACGATATGCGTTTTAAGAAATAACTACAAACTTAGAAGTGTGTGGATTTTATTTATTTCCCCAATTATTACATATGTAAGCTGTGATTTGATTACGTTTGAAATATGTCATGCTTAGATAGTTTTACCTGTGTTTTTTTTTATTTTTAAAGTGTTTATTGTGTATATATTTGTGTTTATAATAAAATTGTAAACATTTTCTATATATTGAAATTTTAATTCAGTGAATTTAGTGAATCAGAACAGCCTCTAAAGTTCAACATTTAAGTGAATGTTTGGTTTTTATTGTCATTTATTATCCATTACACTTCTACTGGATAGTAGTACGTAAATATACCTAGTACTATATTAAGCCATAGCTGAGTGGATAGCGTGGAATCTTCCTGATCAGAAGATACCGGGTTCGAAGCTAGACCAGGTAACTTTTCATATCTGTGGTTTGAGGGTAGGAGGGCGGAAGTAAAGCAAACGGTGGTTGGCTCTCTTCTAAGGTTGACGGGATATGACTAGTTACCTGGTCTCCGGCTTCGGATGTTATTCATAATTTTAATAATATATATATGTATATATATATATGTATTTAAAAAAAACACAAAAATTAGTTTTTTATTTAACTTCGACTTCTTTACCATTGAAGTTTGATTACATAACCATTGAAATCACAAACAATATAATAAATATATTTTATTCGTACAATAACAATTCGTTAACAATTTCTGACTTTTGCCCTAACTTCAAAGATATAATATGTTCTATATAAATTCAAATTTGTATTTATTATGAATTTTTCATAATATGTTTGTACGATGCCCTACACATGCTTAGCACTAGAAAGTGTATTGCTCAGCACTTCAAGGGTTTAAAAAAGAGCACAAATGATTTTTAAACAACCAATACAACCAATCACAAAATACCTATTTGCTACATAAGGTTTAGAAAATAAGAAATACATTACAATATTGAAAAAAAAAAATGGAAAATTAACCCTACTGTTTGAATTTAACGTTAACTTATTTTATATACTACAATCTGATTTGTAAAATGTTGGGGTACTTACTTAATAAGTCTACTTTGATATGTAACTGTCCATTTCGGTATTATTATGGTCTCCTTCGGGTTAGCTCTATAACTATATATTCATATAGATGTATAGATATACAGCACGCATAAGTCGTATTCTGTGAAATCAACAACGGAAATTATTAAGAGAAATTTAAACAAAATGATTACTGAACTAAATACATCCTGCAAGTTGACT
The DNA here is from genome assembly GCA_018207615.1 of Philaenus spumarius. Lineage (NCBI taxonomy): Eukaryota > Metazoa > Arthropoda > Insecta > Hemiptera > Aphrophoridae > Philaenus > Philaenus spumarius. The sequence goes on from JAGFPH010005332.1 coordinate 10,228, forward strand.
AACACTACGGATCTACAGTAAGTTGTTACTTGTCTCTAGCTAACCTATAGCAGATCAATATACTGAGCGTTAATTTGAAAACTTGTACAAAGATATCAACTAGTCGATAGATGAAAATGTGTGTATTTTTTTAAGGCTTATTTAGATTTAAGGGTGTTTAATTCAAAAGCACAGATATGTCACTTCACACTATTTATACATAATTCTGTCATTCATGTTTCTCTGCTTAATCTCAGCCCAAACTACTTTTAGTGCTAGCCACTAGGTAGTGGCATAATGCAGACAAAAAAGTTAATTATGTAGTTCGTGCGCATACTCTTTGTCAGCAACTTATGGTTTTTACTGACTGATTTACTCTATCTTCTACTTTCACTCTATCTTTTAACAGTGCACAGCAAGTAGTTAAAACTGATTCCAATTTTTTTTAATAGCCTCAAGATCACAAAATTTTTACATAAGCTTAAGTCTTACATACAGTAAATATGTAAAAATAAAATAAAACATTTTTCCTTCAAAAATAATGTAAAGTGAAACTTTAGTCCCTTAAATAAAAAACAAACAAACCCGTAATTCAGTTAAATTAATGAATTAAAATAATCTGAGTTTTTATGTTGAAGTTTTCTATAAAGGTTTTTATCATTATTGTAGTTATCATTTAATAATTATGTATAGATTTTGTAGGACATCTCGTATTTAAAATTTAATATAGTAAAATAGTCTAACATCAGCTCGCAGATTAATACAAGTCGATTTTAGGAGTTTTGTTTCTTTTATAAACATAATTTAAATTTACAATCGTAATGTGAATTAAAAACCCCTAATCTTACAAACATAAGTCCCAAAAGTATTACAACTAATTTAAACATTCGAAAACAAACATTATACCGTACGAAATATTATACTGGTCTACGTCAGCTTGCAAATTACAAGACGATGTTAAGAGTTTTGTTTCTGTTAAAAAAATAATTTAAATTTACAAACTTAATGTGAATTAAAAATCCTTAATCCTATAAGCATAATGTGACTACTAGTAATAATTACATATAGAGACTTTTCCACACTAAATTTAAGACCATTTTGTCGTATCGTATGTACTAATTCTAAATCGTAATTTTGTGATTTCCAAGTGCATTTAAACACGAAACATACAGGTAAAAAGTTTTGAAATTCACAAGTAGTTTAAAAGAAAGTTGTTTAAGTTATCAATCATCTGTTAAGGATATCCGACACAATCACATCACTTCAAGTTTAATCAATGTAAGCACAGACTCTAACGAGACTACTTTCGTTATGTTATTTCAACTAAACGATTCAAACCGATAATTGTTACTCAAAATACTAGATTCCGGTAGCCAAATTGCACTTATAACAAAACTTAAGCTAATTTACTAAGAATTGCTGTCAAACCTGTCGACATGAATTTAAATTGAATATAAATTAATTATAATATACAGAATTAATATACTATGATTATTATTTATAATATAAGTTAGACTGTACCTGTCACAATCACATGGTTTTATCTAGACTTAATAAATGGTTTTTCGTTTTAATAATATTATATGTAAATTTAGAAAGAAACGATCTTGTTGAATAAAATTATCAAATTTAGTTAGAATATTAGAAGCTTTGCATTTATGATACTGTGCTCATCTATATATATAATCCAAATCACTTACTGACTTTTTACGAAATATCAAAAACCACCGAACGGATTGGAATGAAATTTAGTAGGTTGCTTCCTCTAGGTCCCTAGGTGTTCACTAAGAAAAGTTTTCAAAAAAATTCGAAATTTTATTGGGGTTTGGGGGGTTAAAATTACTAAAAATCCCCATAAGAAATACATAGTGTAATATTGTTATTGATATATTTTTTTGTTAATATACATTTTAACTTTGATTTGCCTATCTGTGCAAAGCCGGATCGGGCATCTAGTTATATATATAGCCTATATTGAACAATATTTCAAATTAATCTAAACAAGTTTCTGTAGTTTTATTATTAAAACTTTTTGTCAGTACCTCTCATGCAAATATTGATTCAATGTCTCAAATCTGACGGAATGCAAAAATTGAAGCCCATTAAAAAAAGTTATAAATCGGCACATTATAGGTACCAAATTGAACTATACAAAATGGATTTAAGACATTTTTTAAATGTGGTAAAACGGTTGAAAACATTATTTAGTACTTACCGTTAACACCACCATCTGGCAATACAGGGGTATTATTGGTTTCCGTAGATAAATCGGAACTTGCATCTGTAATTACAAACACATAAATTGCTTTATCATTTAATACAAAGAGAGTAGTACAATATTGCCATACCTTATTTTTAAGGAGGCTTTAAAATTAATTTTATTTTCATGATTGTGGTATCCAAGTAATTTTATATAATGAGATAAATACTTGAAAATCCTAAATTTTGAATTGATTTTTAGTCCATCGTGTTACTTCGATGTGTTGTCCTGCTTACGACGCGTTTCAAGAACGTAATCTCATTTTCATGTATATATTATCACTATTCAAGTCCTCATATATTCACAAAAACACAAACGCATTAATTACAACAAGTACACAACACATAATTTAAAGCGCTAAACGGGTTAATTTGGTTGATGTACACCACCTTCGCATGGTTTACTGTTTATAGACCTTCTAACGGGTCATAAGCAGGACAGCACGACCGAATTCGCAAGACGGACAAAAAAATCAGGTAAAATTCTTTGGTAATTTCCTGCATTTATCTCATTAAAATTAATACTTCTAGTAAAATTAATTCAGTAATGCTGTCAGTTGATCATGTTGACAATTCCTACTTCCTAGACTGTTGATTTATTATACAACGTAGAGCCACGGTGGCCGTGGTTGTTAAAGCGTCATTGCTTTATCAATCGTCATGGCAACCATCAATGGAAAGGTTCCGGGTTCAATTCCCATTGACCCCGAATAATTTTCTAAATGGTTTCTTAACAGACATCGTTGGCTGTGGTTCGGATTCCACGTAAAACTGTAGGTCCCGTCTTCATTAGCCTTAAGTGCAAAACAGTAGGACGTTAAACACAAAAAAAAAAAAAAATATATATTATACAACGTTTCGTTTACTATCCTTTAAAACAGTAGCTTAATACTGAGACAAGTCCGACCGCGGTTTCGACATCATAGTGTCATTGTCGAAGAACAAGAAAATTATCACATTACACAACACATAGTTCACATTAAAAAAAACTTGAAAAAATATTGTTTTAAACATTCACCATTCCTGGGTCACTAAAATACATATTATAATATATTTGTTAATTTCTTAAACTATTTCCGACTTGAAAATAACTGTTAGTTGCATAACTTGTAGGCGCTTCTAACGTCATGATGCTGTCGTATATAGCTGAAGTAGGCCATACAGTTTGTTTTGTAAGAAGGATTTTATACATGGTTTTTACGTGGGTAAAAGTTGTCATTTTTACCTGACTTTTTAATTTGTTTCTGCTATAAAAAGCATTAAAGTTGACTAGAAAACTAATGTGTAAACATTTGCAAACACTACCTGCACGAAATTAAATGATATACTAATAGATTAACGTGAAAATGAATAATCCGACTTCAAGGTGTATTTGGATTTACAACGAACATAAACACATTTAAGTAAATAATGAGCTGGACTTGTGAGAACAATATAGATGAAACAAAACAATAACACAAAATCTCACAACAAATACGTTTAATAAATCAAACGCGTTTCAACGACAAAGTCGCCATCCTCAGTACAAAGCTACAAAAGCCAAACTACAACTCATTAGCTAAAGCTCAGTGTTGTAGTTTGGCTTTTGTAGCTTTATCACTGAGGATGGCGACTTTGTCGTTGAAACGCTTTTGATTTATTAAACGTATTTGTTGTGAGATTTTGTGTTATTGTTTTGTTTCATCTAAACACATTTATTATTATCGATTCAAAATATTATATGTAGGGTATGACGTGCTTTGCTACGGAAACGAGTTTTTTCGTAATGCCTTAATTACATTATTATATATCTATGCTAAAAAGTTTTATTATAAACAAAATTAATGTCTACCTCTTAATCTGTAAAAGTGATGAACGACATCTTTTTAAAAGAGTCATATATTTCGGTCACTGAACTTTAAGAAAAGAAGAAGCAGAAATATGGATCATATTTTTATAAACAAAACCGATTGTGCGTGATAATATAAGGTAACGTTATATGCATTGTACTTACATAAGCTCTGTACCGGTACGTCCTTGCGTCGTAATTCTTTCTTTACGTAAGGAAAGTGGTTCTATTCGTACCCAGCATAACACCCAAACACCTGAGCACCTAGCACTTGGGTCGTGCTTCAATCTATTAAACAAATTAAGTGTTTCAGGGCTGTTGATTATTAATACATAATAAATAATTACATAAAATTCCTATTTTGCCATCACGAGAAGTGACGAATAAGATTTTTTATATTAAAGCTGTACACACGAAAATTGGCTAGATTATTTTTGTAATTAGAAGTGTGAACATTATTGCTTTGGAAGTACACTACTAATTTTCTAATGAAATAAATAGTGGTCTAACGTATCCACATCTGAAAAATGGGGTAACTCTTTGTATCTTGAGATAGTTTTTAATTACTGTAAAAAAAACAAGCTAATTTATACTGTTTTAGCACATTGGAATTAGAATAAATTTGGCCTGATTTAACAATTTATTTTGTTAAAAAAAGGTAATCTTGGCAAAGATGGATAAATTCGAATAGTAATAATTTTTTTTGTAATATAGGTCTGGCTCATTTCTGAAACATAGTATTGAGGTTATGTTAATCCTGCAATAATTTTTACTATATTTAGGCCTGGTTTCAAAACTTTAGTTGACAGAAGATAGTAGAACTAGGACTAAAATCGTAATGAAAGCCTCTCACGTTTCTAAAACATGTATTTGAGGTTATAATTAATCTTGTAATTACTGTTAAAATATTTAAGCCTGGTACATAATTTTACAAACCTATGTACAAACGAGCCAAAGATTAACAACATTCTTTAGCGAATTTTACAACTGCGAGCGAAGCGAAGCAGCCATCTGAGGAAGAAGGCCGAGGTGGGGTTGGCACGCGAAGCGTCCAAGGGCAGAGCCCCTAGTGTTTACTAAAGTAGGACCAAATATTAACAAATGAAAATACACCCTATGACAACGTTTTTGGCCTAGTCCTTTTACAACATGAATGACTTCAACAGTTAAAAGTTTCTAATTAAAAATTCATACTTTACTCAATATGGTTAAGGTTATATTTTTTCCATACATTTTGTATATCGTTATTTTAAGGTTTTTTTAAACTTTGAAGAAATGTTTAGTATTTTGAATTGAATGTTAATGTTGCCTAAAGCAAATCTTATATATAATAATAATTTATTTTGCGATGTCTTAGTCTATTTGTTTCTTTACTGCTTTACTTTTATTTTGTTTTTAGTTTATTTCCTATGGCAACACAGAATTTGAATTTGCTAAAGGATGTAAAATAAATTAATTGAAAATTATCAAATAATATGGCGGGGTGTTATTCTAATTTCTAAAAAACTGATGCAGGGATAAACAGCAAAAAAACATTAGCAAAACATTATATTCCAAGATACGGATTAATTTCTAACTTTAATTACTGTTTTTCGGCCAAACTTATTAAATAAACATATATCTCTATTTTTCTTAATATTTTAGAAAGCGCCGGAACTTTCCTTAGAAATTACGTGAGTCTGATCAACTGTCCTATAACTTGTCGGAATGTATAGATTATTAACTCTATAATTGCAGACATAATAACGTGAAACTTGATTTCTAAACGATCATTATTACTATTATTAACATTATTATTATTGTGGGGGGGGGGGAGATAAATATGCAACTCTTTTGGTAAATTAAATAACGAGTTTAATTCCTTTATAAAATAACAAGGGATAATTGCTATAAACATTTGATAAATATAAACCAAAGGGCAACAAGTAATAAGAACTAACAAACTTAAATAATTAAAAACAGCTTTCTAACAACTCATGTACTCTTGAACTAATACAGTACTTTAAATAAAATTAAACAAATATCTTTTAACATCACTTTCAAAAGACTCAGTTAAGTACCTATGAATGTAAATTCCCTCAAGAACATTTAAACAAGATAACTTTAATCTCTTTGGACTATAACCAGCGTCGTAACTACAGCCGGGGCTCCCGGCCTTATGGTACTAAAGTACTTGGATTTCTATGGGGGGGAATGTAAAATAGTAGTTTTCGTTACTAGTCAATAAAGTAGGCTTTTTAGGGACGACATCGCGTTTAACGGACGAGGCTTTGCCGAGTCCGGAAATTCGATTAAGTCACAAAAAATACTATTTAGGACGAGTTACGAACAATATTTTTCATTACATTTTCATATATTATAGCAGGAAATACAAAATATAGCCAAAACAGTTTGATTAAAAAGGAACGTTTACTTTGCCAAACAAATCGATCGAGTACATAAATTATAGAAAGAACATTTTACATATTGAAATTGATATTAATAGTACAGTTGCACCATAAGGTAAACTTGGTGTATTCAGCGTCATATATAGATTTGGATTTTTTTGTAAGTAAGTTTTCACTAATTTGTTTGGCTTCCAAAGCAATATTACTTATTTGGTCCATTTTCACTGTCACTACTCCAAAATACAGAAACACTGAATGAATCAGGTTATGTAAGAAACAAACAAAGTTTGTTATATATTGTTGAAGCATTTTAAAGTATCAGAACAGCTGATTTGTTATTGAGATAAGCTTTGACATCCTTTCGAGTCCGTAAAATTTTACGGACTAGTCCACAAAAAGCTATTTTTAGGGACTCAAAACGATCCGTAATACAGCTGTTTTTGAGACTGTGTAATGAAAAAGTGTATTTTGGACGGTTGCCTCCTATGAGCGCCCTGTCCTACGAGCGCCATGTCCATCTAGCGCCCACTCTCGGATTGACGAGGGTCTGAGAGGGGTTGACAGGTCTAGGAGCTTTCCAACGAGCGCCGCATTTCTGTGTCACCCCCTTCGACCACCTGTAATTGTTAGTATTTACTGATCGATGAATTGACACGATCAGTGACATCGAAAAACATTCCTTAAATATGACCCATATGCTTGTATTTAAAATCTTTCTTATAGATAATCGCAACGATATATAGTTTATAATATTACAGTAACGTTATTTCAATAGCCGTTGTCGGATTTGTAAAACTAGAACTAAAAAAATGATAAAAATATAACAAATTATTTCCAAAAATATTCTTAAACAAAATACCTCACAAATCTTTTATTTGGTATTTTACCAGGTGCTATGTACTGAATCACTGCTTCTAGTAAGTTGTAGATACCTAAATATGAAACACCTCAATTCTGTCCTAAATTAAACGGTAATTTTTGTAAGCAGTGCCATACGTGTTATAAGCACGTGTATAAACAATTTAATATGCCAGTATTAGGTTATGTCCCTCAAAAAGGTCGCCGGAATACTACCCCCCGGAAAACTACCCCCCCCAAGCAGGTTCCTACGTCATTTTGACGTCAGAGATCAGGGGGGGCAGTTTTCCAGTCACGCACACTGAACGTATTGCTTTATAAGAAACACATAGAATTGTTAAACTGCCTACACCCGTCACAGGCCCAACAAACGTTTTCTTCTATCCAAGCGCATATCGATAACATAATATCAAAAATGAGATTCACCCACCATAGTAAAATTAAACGTCTAATATTAAAACAGCACCCTATTGAGAACATCGATTGCGACCACGTATTCCATCCACGTGTTATTAATAAAACTAATGTCGTCTTCAATAACGATGAGATGTGTGTACTTAATAAGGGATTAAACTATAATTTACCAAAAAATAACAACAACGTTGATTTACTAACGGAAATTATCAATGCAGAAGCTGCAATAAAGATATTGCCCAATATCGAATCGCAAACCACCGTTAGAGTAGCCATCAACAATAAATTGAAGCATTTGCTTAAACACGAAAAAACAGGTAAATCTAAATCTAATCGTAACAATTATAATGTTGACAAAGTAGCATTGGCAGGAATCAAACGCAAATTGAGCTTATCCAATTCAATATTGACCAAAGCCGATAAGGGAAATTCTGTAGTATTGATGAATCGTACAGAATATAATAACAAAGTCCACGACTTCTTCTCACTCAATAATATTGTAAAATTACCAAATGACCCAACGTCAACATATAGTAAGTCGGTAAATAAAGCTCTGTGCGCTTCCAATACATTGCTATCTTCTAAAGAAATAATTCACTCTAAGGTCATTAACACGCAGGCTCCTAAATTCAGGGGCCTACCGAAAATACATAAACCAGATTGTCCTATTAGGCCTTTAGTAAATTTCACATCTGCCCCAAGTTATAGCGCATCACAAGTACTCGATACATTAATAAGGAAGCATTACTGCTTTATAAACAATTACAGCTTACGGAACAGCATAGAACTTGTCAACAATCTGAAAACAATAATAGTGAAACCATCATATAAACTAGTTTCTTACGATATAGTAAACCTATACACTAATGTACCCATATCACAAACCGTCAACTTATTAGAAACAAACCTTAAAGAATTCTCCAACCTTCCCGCTTCTTCTATTAATGAATTGATTAATCTAATCCAAACCATATTGAGGCAAAATTATTTTGAATTCAATGAAGATTTCTATCTACAAAATGACGGATTAGCCATGGGTTCACCACTCTCTGGCATATTGTCTGAGATTTTCCTTAATTATATAGAAAATTCATTCCTACTAGTAGAAGCTAACCCATACAGGCATAACATAATATCTTATCATAGATACGTAGATGACACAATCATTCTATTTAACGGTAGCAGGCGACAATTGGATCTACTATGCACATACATGAACCAGATGCTCCATAATTTATCATATACCACAGAGTGCGAAACCGACCACAAATTAAATTACCTAGATCTCACCATCACAAGATCCGAAAGCCATCTAAAATTTAAAATTTACAGGAAACCCACAAACACAAATCAAACAATCCACGCAAGCTCACACCATCCACCCGAACAAAAAATTGCAGCCTACAATAGCTTTGTGCACCGTTTACTATCCATTCCAATGGCGGATATAGACTACACCAACGAGTTACGTATCATCCAACACATCGCAGCAGCCAACGGATATAATCCAAATTTAATCAACAAACTAATCAACAGACATAAATTCAAAAATAGATTACCGCCTCCAGACACCAACAATAAAGTGAAATATGTATCATGTGAATACGGAAGCCGGATTAACTATACTCTAAAAAATGCATTGGCCAAACATAACATAATCGTTACTTACAAAACTGTTAACAAAATCGAAAGGATTCTGAACACCAACACCATAAAAAACAGTGATACCCAACAACAAACAGGCATTTATAAAATCAAATGTAGCGACTGCCCTTGTTATTATATAGGCCAAACCGGTCGACCTTTTTGCAAAAGATTTAAAGAGCACCTACCTACAAATAAATACAATAACAAGTCATCCAGTTATGCAAAACACCTTATAGATAATAACCATACATACTCTAATTATAATGCTAACATGGAAATATTGCACTTTTGCAAAAAAGGTCGTTACATGAACGCCATAGAGGAATACGAGATTTATAAAGCCAAAAAATATGATTCCCCATTTCTACTAAACGACCAACTTGACTTCTATTCTAATATGTTATTTGACACACTAATTGATAGGCCCCCCTCCTTAAACCAACGGAGATAAGAAGTACGAACCTAATCTCATCTCAACTCAGTTATTTCCGTATGGCCAGGCGTGCACGTCTACGAACGCTACATAATAATTTATGAACAATATTATTTCGTAACGATCTCCACCGGAGTGAAAATTATGTATGTGATAGTGTTGAGTGTTGTGTTTTGTGTATTAGTGTTTTTTGTTTTTGTTTTTTAATGTCCTGATGATGGTCGAATTGACCGAAATCGCGATCGACAACTAAGGTAAGAAAACCTAAAATAGATACTGGATCAGTTGACGTGTAATATTCTTTAATTATGTATCTCACCGTCCCTGTCACAGTAGCCAAAGCCGAACGTTCTTTTTCAAAGTTAAAATAATCAAAAATTCATCTTTGACAATGTTGACAGGAGAGGTTCAAAAGCTTAGCCCGGCTTTCAATTGAAAATAAACAAGCCAAAGCAGTCAAAATGGATAGAATCATCGATGAATTTTCCTCAGCAAAAGTTAGAAAAAAGGAATTATAATGAATGAACAAGATTCCAGTTTTGAATAGTAATGTAACTTATTGTGTTTTGCTTGTATTATTTTCTTTACAATAGTTATCAAAACAAACTTGAAACCTTTCTTTCTTTTACGTCATATTTTAATACTAAAAATTTAAACTAATTTAAGTTACCTGAAAATAACTATAGACAAAATTTAATGTATAGTTGTTTTTTAAGACCAGTGCACATATAGCCCAAATTATGAGTGTAGTTATCGAGATAGAGTGTAAATAATGTTGTAAATAGTTCATTGTTTCAATATAATATTTTCAATTCAGTATCATTTGTGCAAAATAAAACACATAGGTACTACAAATGTGGTAAATTTGACCTCTAGAATGCATTAAAACACTTTTTTGAGGGTTAATTTTCCAACATTTTCCGGGGGAGGATCTTCAGAATTATCTTGCCCCAGGGCCACCAAGTTTTTAGTTACGCCTCTGCCTATAACAGGAACTAAGAATATGTCTGATTTAATTTACTTACTTAAGAATATGTTGGGAAGGATTACACTTGTCTACTTGACAGGTGTAAAAAGAGCATTTTAAATAATCTTTGTTGTAAGTATAAGTTATAGTTTGGTAGCACTTTAAAGGTTATTTTTAATACAAATTATTCAAAGACATAATAAAATAATTAATCAAAAATTATTTTTATCAAACATTACTGCCCTAGTGAATGTAGGAACAGAGTAATGCATGTTTCACCAGTAAAATCAACATGAATAGTTTTATGATATTTAGTTATATCTAGAAACAATAACATAAAAAGTTAAACACCCTTTGAATAAAACACAATACTAGTTGGTTGCAACGATTAGCGTTGCAGAAATAAGAAATATATATAAATAAAAATATAAAAATAATCTGTTTAAAAAAAATGGGTTTCGGCAATTTGTAAAAATAAAAACAATTGTTCAAACGAAAATAAAATGTTATATGTGGATTATTCAGCAATTATTAACACCTCTCCTTCACTTCTTTTGTTTATTCACCTTAAAACACCAGAAATCGTCGTTCATAAATACCTTAAATCATCAAAAAACACCTCTTAGGCCTACTACCTTACCTCCATAAATAAAAATCACCATACATCATGTATCTCCTTAACTCCAACGTAGAATTATACCTTAACATCACCTTAAACTCCACTTTATGACTCAAAACCTCATATAAACTCACCTTATTCATAAAAATCTTAACATCACCTTCGTTTAACTCAAAAATAATAATAATCATAGTACTTATAATAATCCACATATAACTTCATCTATGCTCTGTTAGCATCTGTCTATCCATAATTATTAATTGCTATGAAAGATTTATTGAATTAATTTAATTTTCTCAGGGGTGAATATCTGGCTGTTAAAGTACAAGCTAACTGGATGTGCGTGGCACAATAAAGAAATTCAAAACATCATGGCAGAACAACTACTCGTTTACTCTGACATAATTAAAGAACGATTATTTACAACAAGATATATCAACATTACAAAAAAATTAAACAAACAAATCAATTAATTATAAACAATTTATACAATGTGTTCTCAACCCTAGTTTAAACTATGACGCAATAAAAATCAAAAGAAGTTACTTGTTAGAACAATTAAAAATTTTATATCAGCAGACCGAAAAATGTATGTCCTATGGCCATTATTACTTACTGCGTTATTCGTTGCACTGTTTTTTACCTAGGATTTTAGTTATTCACTCAATTTACACAAAGTATCTCGAAGCTCAACGCGCGTTTTTGTCATAGCACATGGCGACCTTTTATAACTTCACTTTTCTCAGAATTCACTGTCTCGATTTTATTTCTTACATTTCCACAATCGTAGAAGCACCTCTACCTTACTTTGAAATAAGATTTGTTCTTGTTTGAAAGAAAAAACCAAACTTTCTACCAAATTTCACGGCACCTGCCGTTTACATCACACACAGTCAATCCGCCATGTTTTTCGTTCTCCCCGTTCCTTTCTGTGCAGTTTGTCACGTACGCATAACGTACAAAGCCTTCTCGATCAGTCTTGTTTTAACGCTTGTTGTTTGTACTCTGTTATACTCGCTGATACATATTTTCATTTTCTCTCATGTGCTTATTTTTAATCTCAATAGTTCTTTAAACTGTCCATTATGCAATTATTTAACTGTTTCTTTTCACCGTTCGCCTCAACCGCACTACTCGTTAAAACAATTTCTTATATAGTTCACACACGTTACATACGTTTATTCATTAATATATTTTAAGTCTGCTTTTATTTTACCTATTTATAGTCTGCTTATTCTTTATTCTTTATTTATTAAAAATGATTCTACTGTAACTATTTTGCGTCATAAAGGAATTTATATATATGCAAGAATTATAAATGTTTATTATTATATATATTGCGTCATTTTATTTATTTAGACCAAACCTATATGCTTTAGACATTATGGGAAACTGCTGATTTATTTTTATCATGTAGCATCTCTGTTACATGGCTGTCAGTGTTACATGGTTCTTGCAATAAGATTAAATAATTATATAAGTCACCAACCTTAGTTATTAACAAGCCCCTATCAATCCTCTACTTTAACTTGGTTCTTGGGTATCGCTCTGCATAGCTGAAAGTAATGGCTTAGTCAATAAAATAAAAAATTCTCCTGAAAGGTATTTATGTCTAATTTACTTGTATATACTAGTTCATTTAATAAATAATGTGCTATTTCACAGAGCTTCAAAATTCAAACAAGTGTTTCCTAACCACCAATAATAAGTTATAATTAATGGTTATAATTAAGGGTACTTACTATGTCTCCTTTGGTTTTTTTCAATTGTCCCGTTTGGGTATGAATTTTATGTAAAATCAATAACAAAAAATTATTAAGCGAAACACTATACATTATGCATTTTAAGAGATTACTACAAACTTTGAAGTGTGTGGATTTTATTTATTTTCCCAATTATTGCATATATGTAAGCTGTGTTTTGATTACGTTTGAAATGTGTCATACTTAGATATTTTTACCTGTGTTTTTTTTAAATTTTTTTAAAGTGTTTATATTTGTGTTTATAATAAAATTGTAAACATTTGTATATATTGAAATTTAAATTCAGTGAATTTAGTGAATTAGAACAGCCTCTAAAGTTCAACATTTAAGTGAAAGTTTGGTTTTTATTGTCATTTATTATCTATTATACTTCTACTGGATAGTAGTATATCTAGTACTATATTAATCTCAGATTTTTTTCTGAATACATTGACATATAATATGTTCTATATAAATTCAAATTTGTATTTATTATGAATTTTTCATAATATGTTTGCATGATGCCCTTACACATGCTACACATGCTTAGCACTAGAGAGAGTATTGCTCAGCACTTCAAAGGTTTAAAAAAGAGCACAAATGATTTTTAAACAACCAATACAACACATCATAAAATACCTATTTGCTACAAAAGGTTTAGAAAATAAGAAATACATTACGATATTGAAAAACAAATGTAAATTAACCCTACTGTTTGTAATTTAATGTCAGCATATTTTATTTACTACAATCTGATTTGTAAAATTTTGGGGTACTTACTTAATAAGTCTCCTTGGTATATAACTGTTAATTTCGGTATTATTATGGTCACCTTCGGGTTAGCTCTATATCTGTACAGCTATATGAATATATACATATATAGATATACAGCAGATATATTTCGTATTCTGTGAAATCAACAACGGAAAATTATTAAGAGAAATTTAAACAAAATGATTACTGAACTAAATATATCCTGCAAGTTGACTAACACTACGGATCTACAGTAAGTTGTTACTTGTCTCTAGCTAACCTATAGCAGATCAATATACTGAGCGTTAATTTGAAAACTTGTACAAAGATATCGACTAGTCGCTAGATGAAAATGTGAGTATTTTTTTAAAGGCTTATTTAGATTTAAAGGTGTTTAATTCAAAAGCACAGATATATCACTTCACACTATTTATATATAATTCTGTCATTCATGTTTCTCTGCTTAATCTCAGCCCAAACTACTTTTAGTGCAAGCCACTAGGTAGTGGCATAATGCAGACAAAAAAGTTAATTGTGTAGTTCGCACGCATACTCTTTGTCAGCAACTTTTGGTTTTTACTGACTGACTTACTCTATCTTCTACTTTCACTCTATCTTATAACAGTGCACAGCGAGTAGTTAAAACTGATTCCAATTTTATTTAATAACCTCAAGATCACAACATTTTTAAATAAGCTTAAATCTTACAAACAGTAAATATGTAAAAAATAAAATAAAAATGTTTCCTTCAACAATAATGTAAAGTGAAACTTTAGTCCCTTAAATAAAAAGCAAACAAACCCGTAATTCAGTTACATTAATTAATTAAAATAATCTGAGTTTTGATGTTGAAGTTTTTTATCATTATTGTTGTTTTCATTTAATAATTATGTAAAGATTTTGTAGGACATCTCGTATTTAAAATTTAATATAGTAAAATAGTCTAACGTCAGCTGGCAGATTAATACAAGACGATTTTAGGAGTTTTGTTTATTTTATAAACATAATTTAAATTTACAATCGTAATGTGAATTAAAAACTCCTAATCTTACAAACATAAGTCCCAAAAGTATTACAACTAATTTAAACATTCGAAAACAAACATTATACCGTACGAAATATTATACTGGTCTACGTCAGCTTGCAAATTAATACAAGACGATGTTAAGAGTTTTGTTTCTGTTAAAAAAATAATTTAAATTTACAAACTTAATGTGAATTAAAAATCCTTAATCCTATAAGCATAATGTGACTACTAGTAATAATTACAAATATAGACTTTTCCACACTAAATTTAAGACCATTTTGTCGTATCGTATGTACCAATTCTAAATCGTAATTTTGTTATTTCCAACTGCCTTTAAACACAAAACATTCAGGTAAAAAGTTTTGAAATTCACAAGTAGGTTAAAAGAAAGTTGGTTAAGTTATCAATCATCTGTTAAGGATATCAGACCCAATCACATCATTTCAAGTTTAATCAATAAACACAGACTCTAACAAGACTTCTTTCGTTATGTTATTTCAACTAAACGATTCAAACCGATAATTGTTACGGTACTCAAAATACTAGATTCCGGTTGGTAGCCAAATTGCACTTATAACAAAACTTAAGCTAATTTACTAAGAATTGCTGTCAAACCTGTCGACATGAATTTAAATTGAATATAAATTAATTATAATATACAGAAATAATATACTATTATTATTTATTATATAAGTTAGACGGTACCTGTCACAAACACATGGTTTTATCTAGACTTAATAAATTGTTTTACGTTTTAGTAATATTATATGTAAATTTAGAATGAAACGATCTTGTTGAATAAAATTATCAAATTTAGTTAGAATATTAAAAGCTTTGCATTTATGATACTGTAGTCATTATTATATATAGCCTACATTGAACAATATATAAAATTAATCTGAACAAGTATCTGTAATTTTATTACTAAAACTATTTGTCAATACCTCTCATGCAAATATCGATTCAATGTCTCAAATCTGACGGAATGCAAAAATTGTAGCCAATTAAAAAAAGTTATAAATCGGCACATTATAGGTACCAAATTGAACAATAAAAAATAGATTTAAAACATTTTTTAAATGTGGTAAAGCGGTTGAAAATATTATTTAGTACTTACCGTTACCACCACCATCTGGCAATACAGGGGAAGTATTGGTTTCCGTAGATAAATTGGAACTTGCATCTGTAATTACATACAAACATAAATTGCTTTATCATTTAATACAAAGAGAATTGCAAAGAGGTACAATACTGCCATACCTTATTTTTAAGGAGGCTTTAAAATTAATTTTATTTTCATGATTTTGGTATCCAAGTAATTTTATATAGTGAGATAAATACATGAAAATCCTAAATTTTTAATTGATTTTAGTCCATTGTGTTACTTCGATGTGTTGTCCTGCTTACGACGCGTTTCAAGAACGTAATCTCACTATCATGTATATATATTATCACTATTCAGGTCGTCATATGTTCACAAAAACACAAAACGCATTAATCACAAACAATTACACAAAACATAATTTAAAGCACTAAACTGGTTAATTTGGTTGGTGTACGCCATCGCGTCGTCTACTGAATGAACACCGTCTAACGCATCATAAGCAGGACAGCACAACCGATTCTCACGATGGACAAAAAATCAGGTAAAATTCTTTGGTAATTTCCTGTATTTATCTCATTAAAATTAATACTTCTATTAAAATTAATTCAGTAATACTGTCAGTTGATCATGTTGATAATTCCTACTTCCTAGACTGTTGATTTATTATACAACGTTTCGTTTACTATCCTTTAAAACAGTAGCTTAATACTGAGACAAGTCCGACCGCGGTTTCGACATCATAGTGTCATTGTCGAATAACAAGAAAATTATCACATTACACAACACGTAGTTCACATTAAAAAAAATCTGGTAATTGGTTGACCGTGCAGGCCAACCATAGAACTTCCCGCTTAGTTTGAATTTTAAACGCTTAAAAATGAGTTTATTTGTTAAAATACCAAAAAACGAAAATTTGTGAATTTTTAAACAACGATAACTTTTGAATGCGTCGTTCGATTTTCATTTTTAAAAAAGCATTCTACGCAGTTCTTAAAGCACAAAAAGAAAATGTACAGGTTTATATTGATTGGTTGATAAATCTGGAAGATATGTTAAAAAAATACCAAAAAACAAAAATTTGTGAATTTTTAAACAACGATAACTTTTGAATGCGTCGTCCGATTTTCATTTTCAAAAAAGCAGTCGACGCAGTTTTTTAAGCACAAAAAATGTATACATGGTTTTATTGTGATTTTTTCGCACGCTTTAAAGTTATTTTTAAAAAACATAAAAATTAAAAAAAAAATTAGGTTATTTTTAAAAATTTCTTCGGATTGGCTCGAAGGATTAACTCTCAAATCTAATCAGATCTAAGTTTTGATATACCCTTTCGAATGACATGTCGTAAATTCAATCGGTTGATTCGTTTTTGAGAAACTGTACGACAAAAATTTATTTACACACATACATCCACACACACACACACACACACACACACACACACACACCCTCACAAACACACACACACGGTCGGACACCTCGGCGGGAATAGTCAGAATGGCTTCCTGGGACCTCAAAACGTGGAGATTTAATGAAAACTCGACTTTCGAAAATCGGACCGAAATCAATAACTTCCCTTTATTGGTAGCGGGAAGTTAAAAAACTCGCAAAAATATTGTTTTAAACATTCACCATTCATTGGTCGCTAAAATACATATTATATCTTTGTTCATTTCTTAAAATCGGTCCGACTTAGACATGAACTGCCGATACGATGTAGACTCATTGTTCACCGGGTTTGTTAGTTGCATAGCTTGTAGGCGCTTCTAACGTCATGATGCTGTCGTATATGGCTGAAATAGGCTTACAGATTTTTTTGTAAGACGGATTTTATACATTGTTTTTACGTGGGTAAAACTTGTCATTTTTACCTGATTTTATTAATTTGTTTTGCTATGAAAAGCACTAAAGTTGACTGGAAAACTAATGTGTAAACATTTGCAGCAAACACTCCCTGCACGGAATAAAATGATATACTAATAGATTCACGTGAAAATAAATAATCCGACTTCAAGGTGTATTTGGAATTACAACGAACATAAACACATTTATTATTATCAGTTCAAAATATTATAGGTAGGGTATGACGTGCTTTGCTACGGAAACGAGTTTTTTCGTAATGCCTTAATTACATTATTATATATCTATGCTAAACAGTTTTATTATAAAAAAAATTAATGTCTACCTCTTAACCTGTAAAAGTAAAGAACGACATCTTTTTAAAAGAGTCATATATTTCGGTCAATGAACTTTAAGAAAAGATACAGCATAAAATATGGATCATATTTTTATAAACAAAAACGATTGTGCGTGATAATATAAGGTAACGTTATATGTATTGTACTTACATAAGATCTGTACCGGTACGTCCTTGCGTCGTAATTCCTTCTTTATGTAAGGAAAGTGGTTCTATTCGTACCCAGCATAACCTCCAAACACCTTAGTACCTAGCACTTGGGTCGTGCTTCAATCTCCTAAACAAATTGAGCAGTAGAAACATATAGGCCTCTATGTCTAGGCCATGTGAATGGCTAAAATAAATCATTTTAGATAAATGTAGCCGTATTAAACAATTTTAAAGTACTTTAGAGTTGTCCCATTTATTTTAAATATCACTAACACAATATTATAAGTTAATTTCTTCTTTACGTAAGGAAAGTGGTTCTATTCGTACCCAACTTAACCCAAACACCTGAGCACCTAGCACTTGGGT
>JAGFPH010005332.1:29058-43612 GCA_018207615.1 Philaenus spumarius
TAAAGTACTTTAGAGTTGGCCTATTTATTTTAAATATCACTAACACAATATTATAAGTTAATTTCATCTTTACGTAAGGAAAGTGGTTCCATTCGTACCCAACATAACCTTAGCACCTAGCACTTGGGTCGTGCTTCAATCTTATATACAAATTTAGCAGTAGAAACATATAGGCCTCTATGTCTAGGCCACGTGAATGGCTAAAATAAATCATTGTAGATAAATGTAGCCGTATTAAACAATTTTAAAGTACTTTAGAGTTGGCCTATTTATTTTAAATATTACTAACACAATATTATAAGTTAATTTCTTCTTTACGTAAGGAAAGTGGTTCTATTCGTACCAAACATAACCCAAACACCTGAGCACCTAGCACTTAAATCTCACCAACACAATATTTTACGTTTATTTCTTATTTCGGAAATCTTTTTTTCATTTGGATCTAGACAAACTTGATATTGAAAATCATGAATTTATAATATAAGTTGTATTAGATTTTACATAATTTGTGTATGTTTTTTTAAGTACACACTTTAAAGGCTAGCTTTATAGTGTACTAGGGAAGACCCCTGCGTGCTCCGCACTCCAACCCCCAATTTAACCTTCTAAAAACATATGTGATGTTTTATTTATAATAAAATTGTAGGATTAATAATAAACTCAAAACTAAGATGGTAAATAATGTTAATTGTTCAAAAAAAAATTATTTCTTATATTTTACAACAGCAGTTATAATAATGGTTAAAAGAACCAGCAAGGCTCAGATCTACACTTTAAAACCCTAACCTAAATGCTAGAAATACAAAAATAATTGCTTCAAATTTTAAATTTTAAAATCAGATGTTATTGGAAATATTGGAGCAAACAGCTATATTGTTATTTTATTCAATTGGTTGCTAGGGTAACAAAGTAATACATGTGTTGGATTATCATTCTAGGCATAACATAAGAATTTTTTTCCCACTACATTTACAAATATTGAAATAAAAAAGGTTTTTATCAAAATTAATTATACCCTATAATACTTAGGGATAGCTTTTTATTAGTAAAAATATTTTTTCAATTGGTTCAGTAGTGCCAAAGATTACCCCCTACAAACAAATAAACAAACTTTACCAATTTATAATATTAGTATAGGTTAGTATAGATGATATTAGAAATGATAAAACACTTTATAGTGTTGGACTCCATAGTAGTCCAAAAATAGAAATATATTGGTTGTGTAATATTCTGTTTAGACACATTTGAGATTGTGGTTACTTTACTTTTTTATACTTAAAATAATTGATTTAGATTGACCTTTCACAACATAATCGTGACAAATTCATTTATAATAAATAGTGTTATGTATACTTACATTTTTTCAATGTTTTCAATAATTTAGTCATTTTGAAACGTGATTGATTAAATAACTTTGAATTTACAAATGAATTTCAAATACACGCCAAAATATTATACAATATCATTTACGAAGACGAATACTTAACAATACTATCACATCTAGAACACAATGACTTCACAATTGAAACATTTCAATATTTCAACCTAACCTTTTTTAAGTTGTTCAAAATTATAAAACTATAAAACATCTGTTCCATGACGCCAAGAATTATTCCTAACCTAATAAAAGTAAATAATTAGTTGTAATAAATATTAGAGTCTAATAATTAAATATTAAAAAAAAAATTTAAATTTAGAAGTTTAAAAATTAAGTGTTAATTTAAATAAAGTAATAAGTTGAAACGAAATAAATAAAAAATATCGAAAATTGAAGTAAAAGAAAAGAGTATTTGTGAAAGCAGAAAACATGTGTGCAACAGAGAGGAATTTTTTAAGATGATGTAAGAAAAAGATCAAGGTTCATTGGATGTGCATACAACTTTAATAATAATTTTAATACAAGGAAGTTATTAATGATCAGAAGTTTTGCATACTACATGTTATTTGTTTTACCTTATCCAAATAGGTTACTTATATTCTTTGATGATTTGTTAAATATTCCATTTATTGTTTGTAATACTGTTCTTTTATTATTCTATTTGACTCTGAAAAGGAAAATAAATATAATTGTAATTTAACCTGAAGTTACCTTTTATTATTATTATTTAAAAAATATATATATACATATATTGTGTTACTGTACAATATATACAAATTCACCAACAATAAAGGATCGTTAACAAATACATTAAAACACACCTTTCAAATTGGCGAGACCGTAGTCTCGGTTATAAGACAGCATCCGTTTTAAGAACAATGGGTCTATTGAATAAAAAATAAGCAAAAGCTATAACTTAAAATTTTAAGCCAATACTAAAAATAGTGTGAATAAAAATAAGCAATAGCTAGTACTAAAATAAGCTTTGGCTAAAATTTTCCAGCTTTTGATAACTAGCCTTTGCTAAAGATTATTCACCTCACTTTAACCAAGTGCTAAGACTAAAAGCTTTGACTTAATAGTGAATGCTAAAGCTAAGACTAAATGCTAAAATCTTTTGCTTATTTTTTATTCAAAAGACCCAATGGCTACTTGTCTGAAACTGAAAAGTGACTTTATTGAACATTTATTGACTAAATTAGGAATAAATTTTGAGTGAGAATGAGATGGTGTATCTATGGAATACGCTGGGATTGGCTACGAAAGTATATGGTGTTTAGAATTGAGCTTGGATTTTTGGATACGTATGGTGGTTCGTAAACCAGACATAAGGGACGTTTTCTTTTGACCTGCGGAGGTGCAGGGTCAGCGATGATGTGTTGGATGTTTGTGAATCGAGACCCTTCGGCTCTGTGTTTGACTCTATTTGTTAGTTTTAGGATGAAGTCCTCGAGTATGGGGATTTTGTGCCCTTTAGAGATGGTGCTGTTCAATACGTACCTGGAGTTGGTGATCCAACGGAGAGTTTTGTTCTGTAAGGAGTCCAACTTTTTCTGCCAAGAAACAGATAGTAGAGAGTACCAAACTGGAGCTGCGTACGTAAATACCGGTCTGATGTATGTTTTGTACATACACAATTTGATACGAAGTGGTAGAGGGCTCTTGGCGTGTATGACTGGAAGGAGTCTGCCACGGACGGATTTAGCACTTGACAGAGTTTGCTTGACGTGATGGGACATGATTAATTTAGAGTCAAGCGTGATTCCAAGGTATCTGACTTTGCGGGTCCATGCTATGGGTGATTTGTTAAGAGTCAATTGGACTTTAGGAAATGTACGTAGTGAAGAAAATTGGATGGCTTGCTTTTTGTCTGTGTTCACTGCAGTTCTCCACATCCTGAGCCATGGCTGTAGGGCATCCAACTGTTGTTGAATGACTGAAGAGCCATATTCCAGGTTCAGAGTCCAGTAGTAGAACATAGCGTCATCAGCAAAGAGTCGCAGTGATACTTTGGGGGTGACTGGAATATCATTAGTGTACAGGAGGTACAGCAACGGTCCAAGAAATGAGCCTTGGGGAACTCCTGTCTCGATGGGTCTAGGGGTGGAAAGTGTACCTTCGACCACAACCTGGAACCATCTGCTGTCGAGGTATGAGCTTATGAGGTGAACATAGCATGGAGGAACTGGGCTGCGGGCTAGTTTGTAAAGCAGGCCTTCGTGCCATACTTTATCAATAGCTTTGAAAAAACTCTACACACAAGTACCTGTGGGCTATCACAAACACGCACTGAAACGATTTGAGTATTAAGTTGTAACATCGGTTGCATAATTATTAGGGGAATTTGTAAAAGTAAAAATAAAATGCAGAACACAGTTCTCACAAAAGCACGTTTATTGGTCGAACGCGTTTTTAACGACAATAAAAGCCGTCATCTTCAGTGACACATGAGCTACAACTAAATTATACCTAAGGAGACAGGGGGTTATGCTACATATTTATGCCCTCTCACAGAGTAGTAGGGTGAGGTCTTAGTTTACAAACAACCAATAGAGTTGACAATAACAGTACAATAGTACAAAGTAACCTATAGAATATGTCTAAAAACTTAAAGTAGTACGAAAGATTGATTATGTCTAGGATATTTTACTAGTAAGATATGTAAATATTAAAAGCTTTGCATTTATGAAATTGTGATTATTATTATATATATAGCCTATATTGAACAATATATAAAATTAATCTGACAAAGTTTCTGTAATTTTATTACTAAACCTAATTATCAATACCTCTCATGCAAAAGCAATATTGATTCAATGTCTCAAATCTGATGGAATGCTCAAATTGAAGCCCATAAAATAAAGTTAAAAAGTGGCACATTATAGGTACCAAATTGAACAATACAAAATAGATTTAGGACATTTTTCTTTATTTGGTAAAGCGGTTGAAAATATTATTTAATACATACCGTTACCACCACCATCTGGCAATACAGGGGAAGTATAAATTGGTTTCAGTAGATAAATCATAACTTGCATATCTGTAATTACAAACACATAAATTGCTATCTTCTAAAGCGAGAGATAATTGTTTGTCTGCTAAATGGATCTGGAATCTCCGTCTAAGGATTTTTGATTTTTTGATTGAATATGGGGCTTTTGGCCACGAGAAATCGATTGGAAATGGTCACCAGTCTGGGAAAATTCGTTTTCTACGTCTTTTTATTAAATTAAAAAGTGAAATTTGTCCATTTTAAACAATACAAAGCACAGCTGATGCAAATGTTTTCAATGTCATTACAATAATCATCTGTTTTCTTTTAAACTGTAACCTAATGTTGTATCTATTTATAGTTACCATGGCAACGAATACTTCTGCTAAATAAACATACCCTTTATTTAGTTGTTTAATGTTATAGGCCTAACCTAAACTAACTGTTTGTACATTTTTAAATGTTCAATAATTATTGAAATCATAGCCCTGCTTATAATCGAGCTTTAGCTCGGTCTCCTGGTACTATCATTTACTACAAAGAGAGTAGTACAATATTGCCATACCTTATTTTTAAAGAGGCTTTAAAAGTAATTTTATTTGCATGATATTGTTATCCAAGTAATTTTATATAATGAGATAAATAAATAAAATTACTAAATTTGAATACGATTTTTAAAACGACTCGTTTCGAGAACGTAATCTTATTTTCATGTATATATTATCATTATTCAGGTGGTCATATATTCATACATATCGCCATACCTTCAACTTAAACACAGATATAAGGCCACAAATTCGTCTTACGTGTTTTATAAAAGTAATCACAATAATCAATTGTATAAATCAAAACGATCTATTCCTCTGCTGGCCCGAACATGCAACTAAACTAACTGAATGTAAAGATAATCGAGTCCACCTTGAGTCGATCTGGAGCAGACTCCAGACCAAGGTTACTAACAGACTAAAGTAGGCATTTATCCTCATGCTGGCTCTCTTCTTTAACTATAAACTGTGACATCAGCTATTGTTATTGTGGAAGCCATTATTTAGCACAACCACTATCAACATAGATCCAGAAATAATATACTATGATTATCTATATATATAAAAATGAATTGCTGTTCGTTAGTCTCGCTAAAACTCGAGAACGGCTGAACCGATTTGGATAATTTTGGTCTTAAAATGTTTGCAGTAGTTCATAAAAGGTTTATACGTAAAGAAAAATTTGAAAAATTTCCCGAAAAAGTTTCAAATTTGGAAGAAACTCTAACAGCCTTTACTGTATGAACTCAAAACCATAGCTTACAAAAACAGCTGTTCGTACAAAAAGCTTAGCAACACGTTATGTTTGTTTACAATCATTACCATAGCAACATTACCTAGCAAATTTATAATCACTTTAATACTCTTCAAAACTAACAGCTTTTTAAGGTTAGATTGATAAACAAACACAAGGAAAAATCAACGAAAAATGCTTACAGAATTATAATTCAACTCAAACATTAGTTATTAAATATCTATATAGGCCTACTTAGAGATATGCTGTTTAAAATATTGTTTATATAAAATATATCATAACTATGAATTTTTTAATACTTTTCAAAACATATTTTCGCTATCAATAATAATAATAACAAACAAATTATTTGACACCATGCATAACCATAAACATACACGAGTTTAAACATATTACTGTATATTGAAAACTAAACAAACAATCTGAATTAAACTAAATGCCATTAAAATATCACATTCGTAGCTTTATTTTTACATATAATTGTATATTTAAATACTAAACAATATCTTATACTAATTAGGCCTATACATTTAAAATTACAAACTCTATTTGAACCATTTTGTTACATCCTAAATTAACGCGGATGTTACAAAGTGATTCAAATATCTTTTCTACGACCCCCAGCTAATTTAAACCCTCGCTAAGAAAGGGTTAAAAGAAATTTAAAATTTTAGGGCGGTTGGGGGGGGGGGTCAAAGTTACTAAAAATCCCTATAAGAACGAATTGGAATGAAATTTGGTACGTAGCTTCCTTTTAGGCTGTAGGAATGTTTTGATTAACATTGTCAATGAAATTAAGTGAAAGTCAAAATTAGTAAAAACTATAAATTAAAACGATATATTTAAAGCTTTTTCATGTTAGATAGTAGTTTACAGGAATACAATTTTCAGTGCTTTCTTAAATAGGGTAGCCTTTTTTTCATGACCACAGTAGGATACGCACGGGTATTCAACGAACACTTAAAAAGAATACAATTACGTCAAAAAGACTGAAAATACTAACAATCACGGGCAACGCCGTACGGGTCAGCTAGTTTATTATATAAGTTAGACGGTACCTATCACAAATACATGGTTTTATCTAGACTTATTTTTAAGGAGGCTTTAAAATTAATTTTTTTTTCATGATTTTCATATGCAAGCAATTTTATATAGTGAGATAAATACATGAAAATCCTAAATTTTTATTTGACATTTAGTCCATTGTGTTACTTCGATGTGTTGTCTCCCTTACGACGCGTTTCAAGAACGTAATCCCATTTTCATGTATGCAGTATAAAATCAATATTCAAGTCGTCATATATTCACAAAAACACAAACGCATTAATCACAACAAGTACACAACACATAATTTAAAGCGCTAAACGGGTTAATTTGGTTGGTGTATCCCATCGAGTCTTCTGCTGGTTGAACACCGTCTAACGCGTCATAAGCAGGACAACACAACCGAAGTCTCACGACGGATAAAAAATCGTGTAAAATACTTTGATAATTTCCTGTATTTATCTCATTAAAATTAATAATTCTAATACTATTAATTCAGTAAAACTGTCAGTTGAACATGTTGATAATTCCTACTTCCAAGATTGTTGATTTATTACATAACGTTTCGTTTTCTATCTTTCAAAACAGTAGCTTATTTCTCAGACACGTCTGACTGCGGTTTCGACATCGCAGTGTCATTGTTGAAGAACAAGAAAATTATCACATTACACATCACGTAGTTCACATTCTAGATTCTGGTAGCCAAAGTGCACTTACAACAAACCTTATGCTAATTTACTAAGAATTGCTGTCAAACCTGTCGACATGAATTTTAATTGTATATCTATCATGTGCGGTGAAAGGGTTAGCTAGAATTAATTTGGACACATTTCATGATTTGGCTGTTATAAAAAACCACAATGTTGTTGTTGTTAATCAAATTGCTTCAGGCTTGACAAATTGTAGAAAGGCTATTGAATTTTAAAACAAGGCTATATTTCTAAAATTGTCTGCATGCATTGATGACGATAGGTCATTAATATAAATTACAATTGTTATCGTACAAAAGACAAACATAAATATTATATCTAAAAGTTTTTAAAAAGTTGAAATTAGGTGATTTGAGGAAATAGAGTAACAACTGATTATTGTACCAAAAATATCTTAAATCGACTGAGTTATGCATTCAAATTGGACAAAGGTTTAAATATTCTAAAAAATAATTTTTAAACTTCATTAAACTATATTTTTTATAATCCCAAACTTTCTTAGAGTTTTTTTTTTTATTTCAATCTCCTCTGCCAAGTTGAGGCCATACCCAATACATGAAACACAGATATAAGGCCACAAATTCGTTTTACGTGTTTTATAAAAGTAATCATAAATAATTGTATTAGAGTAAAGCAAAACGATCTATTCCTCTGCTGGCCCGAACATACAACTAAACTTAAGCCTCGTTCTCACGACGCGTGACTTGCCAAGTCACAGACGTCCTTGGATCTGCCACAGATCGACGAGAAGTCTCTGGAATTGCGAGCCAACAGTTCTCACGGCGCGGGGTGGCTCGGTGGGACTCGGGGCGGCACGTCGTACCTCAAGCCCGTTCGGACGTACGCGAGCACCGTGGTCTCTGGGTCGGTGTCTAGTTGTTGTTAAGCAAAGAACTGTTGTGACTTCTCGAGTTTGATGTTAAACCAGTTGATGTAGGTTTTGTGAAGTGTAGAAATATGTGGAATGATGATAACGAATTAATAGCTTGCGCTGCAGCGTACTATGTAGTCTGCACTGGAGAATATTTGAAAAGACGAATGAGACGGAAAAAGCGTTGGTGGGTGGATTCCTATAATAAAAGCCGAAAAAGGTAAGTACATAAAAAACTATTGATAAAAGTATGCGGCGGCACGGGGATTCAAACCCACGATATCGCTACCTTGGATTTCAAGTCCACCGCGCTACCGTCTGCGCCACCAACTCACTAAATATATATATATATGTATTGTTTTATGGACATACACATACAAGGAAAAAGTAATAAAACTCTTTCTTTTGTCGTGCTGAACCACCAAAAACGACAATAATTTTCGTTCTTACAAATAATATGTTTCTTACAGGTACAATGCTACTGACATGCTGGTTGACTTAAAAAAAGAACCATCCGGAAGATTCCAGAACTTTTGTCGGATGGATGCTACTGATTTTGAAAGTTTACTTAGTAGAATTGCACATACATTAATCAAAAAAGATACAAACATGCGGAAAAGTATACCTGCTCAAGAGAGATTGGCTGTAGCTTTAAGATTTTTTGCCAGTGGAGACAGCTATGGTAGTTTATCATTCTTATTTAAGATTTCAAAACAAACCGTATCAAAATGCGTTGACGAAGTGTGCAAGGCTTTAATAGAAGAACTAAAAGAAGAAATACAGGTAATTTTTTTTATAATCTTTAATTAAACAAACAAGAAACATGTTGACCATATTACAATCTTACTGTTAATGGAGAAAAAGCACAGATGATTGTTATTATTATACTAATAAAAATAAATGTACCTCTCGTGCTGTACTTTAAAGGTTACCAGAACAGCCAAATTTTAAACTGTCTATTATAAACAGTATTATAAACAGGTTTTAAATTAATGTTCAGGAGATTATTTTATACTTGGATAAGATTGATAAGCTTAACTAATGAAAATCCTGTGAACTACGATTTGGGAAATTTGAAAATAGCCCTGCTATTGTTTGAGGAGTATCGTCCTGTAGCTCTGTTGTAGTTTGGGGAGTAACATCCTGTAGTTGGTTTACTTCACAAACGCCCATGGATGCAGTACCACTTGTATAGGAAGCAGACGGAGCAGGGGAGACGGAGCTACTGCCAGGGCTGTGGTGTTGATACTGATTCATATAACTTATTTGCGGACTAAAGTTAGAAAAGTTTTTTGTTGGTGGAATAAAAGTATTATTTTGCAGCAGGGAGTTAGAATTGATGGGTTTCCTGTAGTTGAACATCAAGTTGTTTATGTCATGCATTGCATTTGCCCGGGTGTCTTCGTCTAGAGCTCGCAACTTCACACATAACAGATCACAAAATAATTCACTTTCGTCCTTTGTTGATTTTGGTTTATTTGCGACCTGTTTCAAGAAGCCATAAGCGTCATCCATTCGTTTCTGAACTTGTGCTACCTCTATCGATTTTCTTTTTTTAGCGAGTGGTGGTCCACCATTCTTTAAATTAGGAAGTCTTATACTTTCAGTATTTATAGTGTTGGCAGCTGCTGTTGGGTTCGATGAATTAGCTTGATCAATTGCATTATTTTCTGTTTCCCCTGTATTGTCGAATTCAGTGTCTTCATCCTCCATATCTTGTGGATGATCTTGTGTATTATCCGGAATCTAAAACAAAATAAATGGTACCAATGTAATGGGAGACTTGTTGTACATTGTGTTATTGTATTGTTATTTATTGTGTGTTATTTTATTTTATTGTTATTATATTGTGTTGTTTAATGTGTTATAATCTTACTAATATTATAAATGTGAAAGTTTGGAGTGCGAGTGCAGATTTACGTGTAGTAACTGAGGGTTTACCTACTTCAAAATGTCACGCAGGGCGAAGCCTGCGCTGGTCAGCTAGTAAGAAATAATTGTGTGAGCTTTAAAAATGAAATTATATTTGTTCCACAAATATTACCATGAAATTATTTTATCTTTTTCAGTTGCCTAAGGAGGAGCATCAGTGGCTAGAAATCGCTCGACAGTTCGAACTGCAATGGAACTTTCCTAACTGCTTGGGGGCGATAGACGGAAAACATGTCGTTATACAAAGCCCACCTAATACAGGATCTGAGTTTTTTAACTACAAATCTCATTTTAGTGTTGTGTTATTGGGGTTAGTAGATGCAGACTACTGTTTTACGTATGTAGACATTGGATGTCAAGGTCGAATAAGTGATGGTGGAGTTTACTACAATTCATCCTTATACAGTAAATTACAAAATGGGGAGCTTAATCTTCCATCCGATAGGAAACTACCATCATCAGATAAAGTTTTGCCTTGTGTGTTCTTAGGCGATTCAGCATTTGCCTTAAGTCGTAACATGATGAAGCCATATCCTGGGACCTTAGAGAAAAGAAGTGCAGGCAGAGTTTTCAACTACCGTCATTGTCGTGCTCGACGTGTTGTTGAAAACGTGTTCGGAATTATGTGTTCGGTTTTCAGAGTATTTAGGAAGCCCATGACTTTAGAACCCGACAAAGTAACCAATGTTACTTTAACTTGCGCACTGTTACATAATTTCCTTAGGAAGAATAGTGCTTCAAGATCACGGTATACTCCCCCTGGTACGTTTGATGTTGAAGTAGACGGTACATTTGCCGGAGGATCTTGGAGAAATGACCAAGATGGAATGACATCTTTCTTGCCATTACAAGGGGCTCCTAGAAAACCAGGGGCAGTAGCCAAGGCTATTCGCGCGTGCTTTGCTAAGTACTTCACAACAAGTGGGAGGTTAGCTTGGCAAGACAAATACTGCTAGACTCAAGACTGGATGTCAAGCATACACACTAGCGGTATTGATCCTGGTGACACGGAGTGTAAAAGAAGTGAATATTCATGTGAACAATTTGTTACATATATGTTTTGGTCAATGATATAATTGAATAGTTCAATCTATTACAAGTTGTATCGGCAACTCCGTTGTATTGTAAAAGTATTGTAAATTTTCAAAATTTTGAGCTGCCACATATGTTCCCCATTTTTGGAGGACATTTCCAAATTTTTAACATAAAAAACTAATCTTATTTCAATATATGCATTTTTCTCTATAAAAAAAACTTTGTTAATGCTTTTTCCAAACCATTATTTTTTTACATCTAAGAAAAAGAACATGTTATATATCCGTTATCCTTATTATTAAAAGAATATTGCAATTTCCATACCTAATAATATATTTACAATTACAACATACATTTTAATTAAACTTGAAAAAATACCTTGTTTTTAATAAATTCAATTTCATCATTTGAAGTTTTTTTAAATAACAAAAAAAAGAGTACTTATTATGGTACCGATGGTACCGGTACCGAGAACCGAGAACCGATTTGGGCCAGGTACCGGTACCGGTACCGACTTTGAAAAATTAGTACCGACCCATCCCTAAATTAAACAAACATAAATTAACACTTACCTCGGTCTCAGTTGCTTTGGTTGTTCTGGGTACGTAAATTACATTCAAGAAAGAGGCCATTTTTTCATACGCGAACCATTCTGGCTTGTAAACTTGAAATGTCGCACTTCCAGTCTTGCTAGTCTTTTTCACCTTTGCAGAGAGTTTCCTATAGGTCGCCATTAGGTTTTCTTTTTTCTTTTTCAGTTCCTTTAATGAGCATTCCATCGAGAAATTTGATTGAATCCGTTTCCAAGCATCATACACTTTGTTCCTATCTTTATGTTCTTCATTGACGGGATTCCATATGATCGGTTCCTGCTCGTATAAATCCAAAAACTCTATCACTATTTCATTAGTCCACTCCATTTTTAACTAGTTAAAAACCACCAACCGAACTCAACAACAACACAGTACAAAAGGACATGCGTTCGACATGCGCTCGGCTCGGCGAATGGCAGGCCGTGAGAACGGGTACACAAGCCGATGCGAGGCTCGCGTCTGCTCGAGCTCGCGCCTTTGATGTTTCATGAGTTTACCGACAAAAGTCGGGAACGGCTCGAGGCGGCGCGTGGCTCGGTCGAGCCACCTCGAGCTAGGTCGAAAAGCAACGGATGCAGTGTTCTCACGACGCGTTACTCGACGAGCGGCAGATCAAGGCCGTCTGTGACTTGGCAAGTCACGCGTCGTGAGAACGAGGCTTAACGAGTCCACCTTGAGTCCATCTGGAGTAGACTCCAGACTAAGGTTACTAACAGACTAAATTAGGTATTTATACTCAAGCTTGTTCTCTTCTTTAACTATAAACTGTACGTCAGCTATAGTTTGTGTGTAAGCCATTATTTAGCACAAACACTATCAACATAGATCCAGAATTAATATACTATGATTATTATTTATTATATAAGTTAGACGGTACCTGTCACAAACGCATGTTTTTATCTAGACTTAACTGTAATAAATTGTTTTAAGTTTTAATAATATTATATATATGTAAATTTAGAAAGAAGCAATCTTATTAAATAAAATTATCAACAATAATTATTATAATTATATAATAAATATTATTATTATATTAAAAGATTTGCATTTAAGAAATTACGATCATTAATATTATATAGCCTATATTGAACAATATATAAAATAATAGTGAACAAGTATCTGTAATTTTATTATTAATCCTAATTATCAATACCTCTCACCCAAAATCAAAATTGATTCGATGTCTCAAATTTGATGGAATGCTCAAATTGAAGAACATTAAAAAAAGTTATAAATCGGCAAATAATAGGTACCAAATTGAACAATACAAAATGGATTTAGGACATTTTTAAAATTTGGTACAGCTATTGAAAACATTCTTTAGTACTATAACATTTTGATCCAGTTGGGATATAACAAACTCACAAAAAGTTGAAGGGTCCTGGTAAACTAACTTAAAAGATTGTGAAAGTAGGCCTAGGCAATGTTGACAAGATAGTCTAAATTTAACCTCAAATTCGATCTAGACAAAATAATTTAAAAACAAGTAAATTCACTTAAGGAAATAGTAGATAATAAAGAAATAACGATAAACACTCATATTATAACTAAGTAACACTTAACTTACCTTTTATATACAAATCAAGTTTAATTTGCCTAGCCTAAGCCTAACTACGTATTCAAAATGTTTCACATTTCGAAATAAGTAGTAGCGTATGTATTATTTGTGTAATATAAGTTGTAATAGAGTTAAATTTCAAAAGCAATGTATAGTTTATTAAACAAAGTGTTATAAAATTGAAAAAGTGTTAAACCAAACAAAGTAAGGTTATTGGTGAGAGTGCTGTGAAATAAAACTTGCATAACTGCTAACTGAATACAACGACCGTAGATACATTGAGGACAGCTGTTTTACAATTGTGTTCTGTGGTGAATAAAGATACAATTATATTGATTGATAAAAGTAAATAATTACGTATTTCGGACAAATTAAGACTAATAAAGGTTAAATATTATTATAAACATTGTGAAAACATAAATATCTCCGATAAAAACAATAAAAATAAACTTTTAATATATTTTTGTGTATGTGACCAGAAACACCTGCCACTTACGGGACCAAGTAGTGAAAACAATTGTTAAAGATAATTGCAACGGCACTGTCTGTAGAAGCCGGGATAGTTGAACTAAAAATTGGTAATCCAGCTTTAAAACCTTATACTGTTCAGACGTACTTAACAAATTTATAAATAATTTCATGTGAAATAAGTTAAAATATACTTTTAGAAAGATAAATGGAAGAATATATATAGATAAAATACCATCAAGATAAGAGACAATTATAAAATTTGCATAACTAATAATTGGTAAAGTACCAAATCGAATTTTAACTTCTGAAAAGGTAATATCCAACCAAATTAACTATCCATTATAAACCAGTGACTTTATTCGAAGAGAACAATAGTTAACTAAAACCATTTTTGTAAATATTTAAAGAACTTGAATCATTTTAACACTTTGTAATATAACATTCCCTAGTTTTAGATATTTTATTTGGTATAGACTTAAATTTGATATTTCTGATTGTACATTTAATAGGCCAGGATCCTTTCAACCCGAGAAATAGAGTCATGATTTGTCACTTGTAAATATATTTATTTAATTTTGTTAGAATATAATCTTGTGATTACATATTTTAAGTGCTCTATAAAAATATAAAAATTGTAACTTAAATCTGAACATTGCCTACAGAACTTTAAA
>JAGFPH010005332.1:43712-60009 GCA_018207615.1 Philaenus spumarius
TCATCCCTTTGACTTAAGTAATCAAATTTCAAATAGTTTATTATATACCTTAAAAATAGTATTACATAAATTTAGTTTTATGGCC
The DNA here is from genome assembly GCA_018207615.1 of Philaenus spumarius. Classification (NCBI taxonomy): domain Eukaryota; kingdom Metazoa; phylum Arthropoda; class Insecta; order Hemiptera; family Aphrophoridae; genus Philaenus; species Philaenus spumarius. Next base: position 43,798 of record JAGFPH010005332.1, read on the forward strand.
TGTAGGAAATTAGTTTAATTTATATTTTATTGTATAGGGATAGCAACCCCATTTCAACCCTCTAGACTCTAGTATTTTTAACGTCTAAACACTTATGGCAGTGATATGTTTAAACTGTGAGCCTATAGAGGACAAAAAACAAAAAAATAAAGCGGCAAAGAAACTAAGAAACATTAATAATTTTACTTTCTCACTATATTATACTATAGTATAGAGAAAGTATAGTGATCGCAAACAAAAATCGATGTTGAGATTCTTGTGGAAATATCCGTTTTGGGACCCCCTGAGTCTAAAAAAGTGGTTTTTACAAAATGTCTGTCTGTATGTATACAAAGCTAGAGCGAAAACTATTCGATCGATTTCATAAAAAATTGAACCAGCATGTCAAGTAGTATAGATCCACGAAAAACGGGTTTGAAAATTCTTTGAAAAACAACCCCCTTTTTGGCAAAAACCCCCCAAAAAATCAGTTATTATTTTTTAAATAAAATAACGGCTCTAACGATTTTTATAAAATTTTGCTTATTTGTAGCCTTTAATGTACCCTACCATATGCAAAAAAAACCCGCATCTTTCTAATAATTCTCGTTTGGCTAATAATAATAATAATAATAATAACTGATTTTGGGGGGTTTTTTAGCCATAAAGGGGGTTGTTTCTCAAAAATTTTCAAAAACCTTTTTTCGTTCATCTATACAGGCCTAATTGACGTGTTTGATGTAAATTTGTTTAAATCGATCGAATAGTTTTCTCTCTAGATAATAATAATAATATTTATTAGTTAATCTCCTACCCCAAACTCCTACAACTAGTAGGTCTAGTTCTGTCAACAGTAGACCTCGCTTGTTGAAATAACAAATGTGGTTTTGAGCTTAGGTTGAAAATAGTGTGCCAGTAAGGAAGTAAGCACAAGGTTTGACCAGTGAAACATTATTTACAATTCCCGCGATTCCGGGATTTCTAGTTCTCGTTTTTATTTCTTTTCTTGAGCTTTAACTGCTAAAGATTTTCTTTTAGAGGCATTGTGTTTTATTTAGGTTAATAATGCGTAAGATAGCTAAAAATATCGCGTTATAGAGGGACAACATACAATTAAATATTTACATACTTAAATAACTCAAACTTAACAATGTATCATAAGTTAACTTAAGTTCCATATCATATTCCAATATTAGAAATAATGAAAACAAACGATGTTAAAACGTCGTGATGGTGATCTCAACCCATGTACCAACACTTCCCATTGTGTCCTTCGGTCATTTTTTGTATGTCCTTTATCGCCGAGGGGTTTCATTTGTTTCATCTCATTTTGTAATTCAAGTAAAGCTAAGTCAAATACTTTTATGAAATTTACAATAATAATTTACAGGTATACAGTTCAATTCTTTGATTTATCCTCTACATTTTCTTATAATATTCTTTGATGTATCCTCTACATTTTCTTATAATATATGTCATTTTTGGGCAAATGATATATTCCTAAATTACTATTAAAACAGCCCTAGTTTTTTTCGCAGTCTTGTAGTAGGAACATAAAAACTGGTGTTTTAAAAATAAGAAATTTGAAATTGATAAATATTTGTATACAATTCTATTTAGAACTAAATTATGAACCTTTTTTACATTTATGAAAAAAATTACAATAATTTTTACTACTTTTTATGCAGGCCTAAAGTTAAACATTTTCCTTTCGTTAATGAACGTGATTGTTTCTTGAGCTAATAACTTTCTTAATTTTACTTCATTAATTTTTTACTGGCATATATGAATTCTTTAAACCTTTATCTACAAAAAAGCTATGGAACACTTTTGAATTGGTTTAGAATAAACGTATAAAAACATGGTTGAAATACAAAAACTTGGACGATTTTTAACAAATTCGAAGTTTACGGCCATTTTGTGAGCTTACCGTTAGAGATACGGAATAAAATCAGGAATACAATTTTGTTGAAAATCTAATTTTCTATTAGCAAAATGTCATTAGTTTTTAAATTCGACTTACGGTTAAGCCACAAACTGGCTTTGGAAAAAAGCTTACACTGAGAGAAACGGTGCGGCCGCCATTTTTATTTTATTTAAGGGGTTAAAAATGAGAAATGGAAAAAACCTTATATATGCATGGCTCGGCCTAGGAATAAGGAACATTCATGCAAAAAATCATCAAAATCAGTCAAGGCGTTTGGCCGTAATCGTGAGACAGACACACAGACGAAATGCAAAACGGTCGAGTTAAAACGGAGAACTCGAAAAACGGTTTTGAAAAATTTTGAAAACAACCTCCTTTTTGGCAAAAAAAACCCAAAAATCATTTATAATTTTTTTATAAAATAATGTCTCTAACGATTTTGATAAAATTTGACTTATTCGTAGCCTTTAATGTACCCTACCATAAGCAAAAAACCGCATCTTTCTAAAAATTATCGTTTAGCTAATAATAATAATAACTGATTTTGGGGTTTTTTTTAGCCATAAAGGGGGTTGTTTTTCAAAAAATTTCATAACCTTTTTTCGTGCAACTATACAAGCCTAATTGACGTGAAATTGATCGAATAGTTTTCTATCTAGATAATAATAATAATATTTATTATTTAATCTCCTACTTAAATAAAAAATCACCTCTCCTATCCCACCCTACAAATTATGAAGTCACAGTAAATTTGTTTAATAATTTAAATATGTTTGTGAGAAAATATGTGCCAGTTCCTGGTACCGTTTATTTATATAAATATTAATATAAACATAAAATAATATGTTAATAAAAATTATTCAAAATAAATCACTTATGAAAAAAATCACTTGTCCTGAAAATAGCAATAGGCCTACATCAGGTTACAAATTTAATCGATTTTTATTTCATTTAATAATGAAGGTTTTATGTAAAAAAAAACAATAAAGTAATTCTATGAAAACTAAAGGTTATAACATATAAAATATATATACTATTAATGCAACACTGCAACTCCGGATATCATAGATACTAACCAACTGACCTACAAATTTAACATATTTATTACTAATGTGTTATTTTGGTTGCTTTGGTAATAATTTGAAACGCTTTCAAGAAACGTGTATTGATTTTATATGCCTAACCTGAAATTGTGTTAAACCTTTGGTACGAATCAGCTGTTTTATTAATTCCTAGCTGAATACCCGTGCTTCGCTATTGGGAATTTGTTTTGCATCACTATGTTACATAATTTGTAATATTTTTCTTTTATCTTTTACTGCACGAAAGAGAATTATTACATAATATTTTCAATTAGTTTGGTAGTTATTGTTCACTGGCGGCTCGTCAATCGCCTTGTCATGATATTCGGACTTAATAAATTAAATCCATTTAAAATTAAAGAATTCAGATTGAAGAGCGTCTTCTTTTTTCAACCGCTAAATCTACAGACTTAAACTGTGGTAAATCACAGCCTGGATGTTGCAAATCACCCAGATACATATTTATGCGAATCTATATATCGGGATAGTTTTGGTCAGCTTACGTCTTTAAATATTTTCTTAAAGTTTAATTAATGAGTTCCAAGTTTCAGCTCTCTAGCTTTAAGCAAAGAATACCAATTAATATTTATTGTTTTTAGTGGTTGCTATCACATTTTCACCCCTTAGAACGACGTAACAAAATGTAAAATTGATTTATTTTTATATGTATCTTGTAAGAAATAAATGTACAAAGCTTCATCTCTCTAGCTTTAAGCAAAGAATACCAATTAATATTTATTGTTTTTAGAGGTTGCTATCACATTTTCACCCCTTAGAACGACGTAACAAAATGTAAAATTGGTTTATTTTTATATGTATCTTGTAAGAAATAAATGTATACAAAGCTTCAGCTCTCTAGCTTTAAGGAAAGTATAGCAATTAATATTTATTGTTTTAGGAGTTGTTGTCACTATATTTCTACCCCTTAGCAGAACGTGATAAAATGTAACACTGGGTTATTTTTTTTTATATGTATCTTGTAAGAAATACATGTACAAAACTTCAGTTTTCTAGCTTTAAGGAAAGTATAACAAACAATATTTATTGTTTTAGGTGTTGTTTCAACACTCAAATGCCAAATATTTTAAAATACTTTCTTAGTGAGCCTCTAGCGCCTATGAGGAATATGCGTACCCAATGTTTGTAGTTTTAGGGGTTGTTACTACATTTTCACCCATTATCAGAACGTGATAAATTATAAAACTGGAATACATTTTATATGTATCTTGTAAGACATAAATGAAAAAAAATCAGCTCTCTAGCTTTAAGGAACGTGTACAAATTAATATTTATTGTTTTAGGGATTGTTACTACTTTTCCACTCCTTAGCAGAACGTGACAAAATGTAAAATTGGTTTATATTTTATATGTATTTTCTAAGAAATAAATTGACAAATTATCATCTCTCTAGCTTAAAGGAAATTATAAAAATGTATACTTATTGTTTTTAGGGGTAGTTCTCGCATGTTCACCTTTAGCAACACGTAACGAAAAGAAAAACTAGTTTATTTTTTATATGTAACTTATAAGAAATAAATGTACAAAACTTCAGCTTTCTAGCTTTAAGGAAAGTATAACAAACAATATTTATTGTTTTAGAGGTTGTTTCAACATTTAAAAGCGAAATATTTTAAAATCCTTCTTTTGTGCGCCTCTAGCTCCTATGAGGAATATGTGTAAAAAATGTCACATTCCTAGGCGGTTTTAAATTAATATTGTAGTTTTACTTTACCTTCTTTATGCGGCTACATGTTTTTTTGCCATAGGCAGCATCATCAGGTCCACATATCATGTCCACTTAAACACTCATATTTACGCAACACTTAATTTAACATACATTTTCGTACCTTGTTTATACACTTCAATCAGTTATTACATTATTGTTAGTAAAATTATAATTTAACTTGTCACTTGAGAAGTACCTCATCTTAGTGTGTTACTTCCTTACAAGGCTGATTTGGAAAGGTAAAGGTTCTGTTAAATTTGTATCAGATTTTACATTGGGCCCTACTAGATTTTCTTTTGTCTCTGATTCTATGTTGTAGACAATATATCAAATCATAAAGGCAATTGGAAGCAAAATTTCATTTCTCATTTAAGATGTTTATGAATACTTTTGTGGTGTTTTTAAATCTCACATTCTTCAATGACGTTCATAGTGTGTTCTTTATTTATTTTATGTATCACTGACATATTCTCTTGTATGCTGGTGTAAGAATGTTGGTTATCAATTAAATGTTCTGTGAATGCGGAGTTTGTAGTTTTATGGTTTCTGTTGCTGGGTATATGCTCTTGAAATCTTTGTCTAATTGTTCTGCCAGTTTGATGTAATATTTGTCACAATCACTGCAATTTAGTTTGTGTAGGCCGATATTGTTGTATAGGTTTTGGTCAAGGCGTGTGGGTTTTGGTTATTTTTTCTGTGGTTGAAATATTGTGATAAACGGTTTCTTGTCATTTCTGTATACTGGGTATCTGGTGATAAGAGCTTAAATTGGTGATAAACTACTTGGTACTAGTGGCGACTTAGTACACATTCAAGTTTTTGACCACCATGCTACTAGAATAATAAATAAGTTAAGATTTCTTTCAACAATCGGTGCTTGTATACGTAAAACTATAATTTCTGGGTATACAGGGATGTTTTGTTAGGTTTAATACCTTTTTCAGACGTTACATTGTAGTTTCAATAAGAATTATTTAAAATTATCTTGGTGTATTAATATCAAATACTAAAGTTATCGCTCAAAGTTAAACTTGTTGTCATTGTACAAAAACTAAAACAATTTAAATCGCTCTTTACATCTCAAATTACATTAAAAACTTCCCTTGTAAAAAAGCTTTAATATAATATATACAATCTTCCGTTTGCTCAGCTTTTTAAAAAGTACTTTACTGAATACAAAAGAAAAACATGGTGTGCTGAAATAAATACTTTACCGTATTATAGAATCAAAATATTTACACAAATTGATAAGATAATTAATGTTTGATCATTCATCTTTACAACGAAATTCCAACATCCTTCCTCAAATATAAGATAAGAAAAATGTGGATCAGCAACTATTTAGGCAATGAAGCAACAACCTGCTATTTTATAATCGCGAATATGCAGATTATCCATTTTATTTATGGGGTTTTCAACTAGGATGTGCTAGATACCACGAGTGAATACCACATTTGGTAATCCTGATTGCGAATCCTCACGGTTTTTGCAAGACTTCACCAACGCTTGTCAGAAAGTGGTTCATAGCAAACAATTAATAAAGAGATAGGTGCAGTTATGAGATAGATGTTGATAAACAACTATTGAGCTATTAAACCAAAAGAAATTACTGAACCAATAAAAACACTTTTAATGCATTGCTTACTTCACGATACCTGTATTACCTCTGATATCACAGCAAGAACACGTTGCAACAGCTGTTGTATGCGTACTACGTATGGTTCCACTCACTTAAACTTCACACTATGATTCAAATATACAACAATATTTACTAAATGTTTTGTTTTCGACTTTAATATTACAAAGCTTTGAGTCTAAATAAATTCCAACGACATAAACATTTCAAACAGATTGAAAACGTTTTACATTCATGTATTATTTCACCATCTGGAATCGGATTACATTTTTACGACGCTGACAAGTTTTATTAAAACAAAAGAAGATAAGAGTTGATTGGAATGATTGGAATAAAGAACTCAAAAATGTAATGATTATATGTTTATCTTTAGAAATAGCATTAAAATGAATTATTTAACATGTGTATTGTCAAATGAAACTAAAAAAAATGCAATAAAAATAATGTAATTAACTGGTTTCCTTCAAATAATAACTTTCTATAAAAATAGTTTTTGGAATCTTGGATTCGATGATTTGATTTATCTCTTGTTTACATGAAATCCTTTCTTTAGTTTTGTAATTACTTCATCGTGTAATGATGCAGGAAAATTTTCTTTACGATAAAGGAGTATCAAGGCTGTAAAACTAAACTAATGTAATGGAAGGTGTCTTAATGCTTTTCCAATACATGTTTACCGCCTCTTAGATTATACTTGCTAACAAGAACATACGTCCTGGATAATGTTAACCTTATGAAATAGTGTCTTTATGCATACAGGCATGGTTTCAGTAATTTTGAGATCGCAATAAGTTATTGTAATCTCAAAATGTTTACACATTTCTTTAAAAAAAATAACATACTCAGAAATATTTGGCACATTGTTTGTTTATATATACAAATGTAAATGAAATCGAAGTTTACATTACAGTTTATAACTTTTAACCTGGTAGAATTAAATGTTACCTTTCACAGCTCAACTATAAATTATGAAACACCCGAAGGAGTAAACTGAAGATAATATTATAACTTATTTTTTAATTTAATTGCAATACAACCAATGGCCAGTTCATGCAGTTATAACCGAAGATGAAATTAATCACATTTAATCAAGAAGGCGAATACAGCTCTCAAGATTTCTGCAAGAGGATTTTCTGAATCCAATCGATCTAAGAGCTTGTGGCCACATGATTGTACATTACAAAAGGTAAACTGGCAATAAACAGTTATGAAATAAAACCACCGAAGAGCCTCATCCATAGATCTACACTACTGTATATTACCAACACAAATAGGTATACTTATAATTTCAACACTTTATACCCAGTTAAAAAGTTCAACGCCAACAAAGGATACAAACAGTTTTTATTAATTATTATAGAGGTTGATTACAAAGGATCTTTGTCTGAAGCTTTACTGTTTTCCCTGTAACAATTAATTTTGTAAATAAATTGAAAAAGTTATAGCACTCGAATATTATTTTAAACAAGTCCAGTCTTAATAAAATTTAAAATATTTACTCATATTGTTGTTTTAACTTTTGCTTTTCTGAGAAAGTACCATTTAATTTGGCGTGAAATTGATACAAATCGTTAATTATTAATTTCCTTGTCTGTAATTAATTATTAAACAAATTAAATGTAAAGCATGATAAGTCTAATATCTAGAACTAAACCAAGTTTAATTTCTGTTTTTGGATACATTCCTTAAGTAATTTAGTCTAAAAACTTGTGCATGGCTATAATACTGTATTTGCACACATATTATGCAATTTGATATCATCACCTCAATCAATTTGTTCTTTGGAAAGAGGTAGTGAGTAAGACGACTCCATCCACAAAGTTTAAAGTGCATTCAATAAATAATAACTGATTAGAGCCATAGGTTCAATCGGCGTTAAGTAAAATTAGTATTTTGAAATAAGTTAGAGGATATTACAATAATAGTATTTTACCTGTGATTTAATCTGTCGTGTGACTGTTTGCTCGTAATATTTACGCGTTTCGATACCGTAATACCATCTTCAAGTATTTTTTCACTTTGATGTGAGGTGAATACACTTTCACTGCAATACATAACACACGCAGGGGCACACACAGTTAGTGTGTAACATCGCGTAGTTTATGAAACACTGCCTACTTTTTGTACTGTGGCTATTGAACCGGTTTATCTTGATAATAAGGATTGAAATTACAGCTGATATTGTTGCGATTGTTTCTAAATTCTGTTTACATTTCGAACTCTTCAATCGCGGTTATTCAACTTTCTTTATGCAAAAATGAAAAGGTGTCAAATTTGAGTCGAAATGTTATTGTGCGGCAGTTGTTTTAAAGCGTTCTTTCAAAAAGCGCTCTGCCTGTCAGACATAACTAATGTAGTTTATTCTATTCTATTACATCCTGACTTTGATCTGTAGGTTTCAATTGTTTACGTCGTAATATTTGCTGAAAATTGCTATTATTTCATGTTGTTAATTTCCAGTTTGGTATTTGTATTTTTTAAAATTTTAGGAACAATATTAGAATATTTTGCCGGGATATATGTTTTAATTTTCTTTCCTTATCGCAAAATGGTATTCCTTTTGATTTTCTATGTTTTATTTTTTTGAAGTGACTTGGATACCAGAAGTTATGAAAGTAAAATTATTATTGTTGACACGTCCATTTTGCCAGCTGGTTTGTTTAGCAGGAAGCCACTTAGTAGATGATTTGTTTGTTTTAATTTAATTGTGTGACTAAGAATAAAACATACATTAAAATTATTTAGATGTGTATATGTGTAATTTGATTTAATCGTAGTTAATTATTTTCGATATTAATTGGTATACAAGCATTCAAGTTTTCCTTTATTTAAGTACATTTATTACAAGTAAAAAATAAACGGTACCAGATAACTGCCACATACTTCCTCCCAGTTGAAACTTTATACCTTCCCAAGAGTAGTATAGGAGGTGGTTATTTAGAATTGCAAAAGTAGGAAAATGATACCATGGAAAATATTATATGCATGTAACACACATCAATATTATATTATATTATTATTATTTAAACTAATCGATCGATTTCGAACAAATTTGCACCAAAAATGTCAATTAAGCCTGTATAGATGAACGAAAAAAGGTTTTGAACATTTTTGAAAAACAACCTCCTTTTTGGCCAAAAATCTGTTATTATTATTATTACCTAAACGAGAATTTTTAGAAATATGCGGTTTTTGCATATGGTAGGGTACATTAAGGGCTACAAATAAGCCAAATTTTATCAAAATCGTTAGAGCCGTTTTTGAGAAATTTTTATTTTTCTCGTTTTTTTTGACATTTTTGGAGGGTAAAAACCCTTAAAAATAAAATATTGAAAAAAAATAAAATAAAATCCTGGAGATATTTCATAACTTTGCCTACATACCAAATTTCATCAAAATCGGACCGTTGGTATGGTCTCCAGTTCTGTACACATCCTAACAGACACACGGACAGACATCACAAATAAACGGTATCAGTTAACTGACACAAACTTTCTCCCAACTTACTGTAGTCAAAATAATATTGTTTTCAATCATTTTATTTATTACTTTTTAGAACAAAACAAAAAAATAATATTCTACCTACGTCAATCGTATACAAAAATTATTGTCCTAGGCGGGATTCGATCGCGCGACCATTGAATTACTGGCCGTGATTGCTACCATGGTGCTACCCCGTGTGGCCGCCGCGCCGCCGCGATGCTAGATTGACAACATAAACTTGTTTATTTTTAAACATTTCCCCATAATTATAAAACGCCGAAGTTTTGATAAAAGCGGGTGGTGTCATTTTGTTTGGCATCTTAAGCACTATAAATACTGAAAATTTGATCAAAATCGTTAGAGCCGTTTTTGAGAAATTTGCATTTTTGTCGTTTTTTATGGGTTTTTAGGGGTAAATTACCCTTAAAAATTAAAAATTCCAAAAAATGAAAAAAACGCCTGGAGATATTAGGGTTTAGTACCTAAATACCAAATTTCATGAAAATCGGACCAATAGTGTCCTCTCTGGTCGTGTATACATACTGACAGACTGACAGACAGACACCACTCTAAAAACACTTTTTTGGGTTGAGGGAGCACCAAAACAAAAAATTCCACTAAAAATATTTTTGGGTTCAGGGAGCACCAACACAGATAATTGCACTAAACCATTTTTGGGGGTTCTGGGAGCACCAAAACAGATAATTCAACTGAAAATTCAAATTCGAACATTTTTACGAAAACAATACTTTTTCCATATACTACGTATAGGGTGGAGAAAGTAAAAAACACTTTTTGGGGTTCAGGGAGCAGCAAAACAAGTAATTCCACTAAAAATATTTTTGGGTTCGGGGAGCACCAACACAGATAATCCCACTAAACATTTTTGGGGTTCAGGGAGCACTAAAATAGATAATTCCACTAAAAATTCAAATTCGAAAATTTAGACGAAAACAATACTTTCTCCATATACTACGTATAGGGTGGAGAAAGTAATAACAATAATTATAGATTTCTTGAATATTTTACCTAGTAGCTTCAAACCATTGCACTATTGTACACAGAAATTTACTGCATGTTTAATATATTTTAAAATTATAATATTTTAACTATTTACATATGATAATCAATTGTTTCCAAAAATTCTTTTATCTTTAGTTATTTGTTCCAAAAGATTAAATCTTGTATATTGTAGCTTTTACGAGTTTACATACAATTTTAAAATTTCTAAAGAAGGTATATAATACAAGTATACAGTTCAGTCATTATATGAGATGGATTTTAGCTTAGCAAGCATATATACTACGGTTAAACTAGGGCCTAAAGGATGACACACTTCTTTGATGTGCACTTGTGGTCATTATACCAATAGAAGGAGTAGGTACACTGCAATGACGTCAATGCTCAGCTACTGGCCTAAACTGATGCGACTGAAAGCAAGTGTCATTGATTCATTTAGCCTTATTAAACATACTATTTTATTTACAAAACTTATAACTTTTAAATTATATGCAAATATAGGCCTAAGTTTAATAAACAATTTATTTATTTGATATACGTAGATAGTGTATTTGTTGGCCCGGAAAGTAAGAAAGTTGCAGAAAACAAATCAAATTTTATTTTGTATTCTTTGTTCGTTTAGAAGTAAACAAAGACTAAATTTGATGTTTTGCTATACGATGAGCTGATCTATACAAGGTGTTTTTATTTTCAATACTATGTTGATGAGTGTTGTTCTAATGTTTCTAAATAAGTCGTAAACTCGTATTTTATAGGCGTGTTTTGGATTTTTTTTGATATTAGACATTTGTATTTGTTGGTAATTTCATTGCATTTAAATATAAACTGTTTTGAAAGATAAATTAGCATGTTGTGAAGTTGAAATTTGTACGAATCATTCCGTTACATTATAATATAAGTTGGCTTAAGACATGTTTCCTAAACTCTTTGATTACCGTTTCTGTATTTTTATTATCTATATAAGCTAAATTCACTGACTCACTGATCACGATTAAACAAAAACTACTGAACGGATTGGAACGAAATTTGGTATGTAGCTTCCTCTAGGGCCATAGGTGCTCACTAAGAAAGGGTTTCAAAAAATTAGAAATTTTAGGAGGGGTTTGGGGTCAAAGTTACTAAATCAAGATTTCTCTAAAACTACTGAATGGATTGGAATGCAATTTGGAATGTAGCTTTTCCTAGGACCATATGTGCTCGCTAAGAAAGGTTATAAAAAAAAATCGAAATTTTAGGGGAGGTTTGGGGAGTCAAAGTTACTAAATCACGATTTCTCTAAAACTACTGAACGGATTGGAATGAAATTTGGTATGTAGCTTCCTCTAGTGCCGTAGGTTCTGATAAGAAAGGATTCAAAAAATTAAAAATTTTAGGGGGTCGAAGTTACTACAAAAAAACACCGAACGATTGGAATGAAATTTAGTATGTAGCTTCCTCTAGGGCCCTAGGTGCTCGCTAAGAAAGGGTTTAAAAAATTCAAAATTTTAGGGGAGCTTTGGGGGTCAAAGTTACTAAAAATCCCCATAAGAAATACACAGTGTAATATATTTATTGATATAATATATTTTTTGTTAATATAAATTTAACTTTGATTTGTCTATCCGTGCAAAGTCGGATCGGGCCAGCTAGTACGTATATAAAATGTGATTTATATTTAATTCAGTCAATATATATTTTGTTAATGTTTCAATACGTGGTTTTCTGTAACTATTTGTTAAAAAATGTAAAAATTGTTATGATGCATCAACCAATCAAACAAATGGAGCCTACTAATTTTGTTCAATATAATATTATTTTTCGCCTACATTATTATCACATTGTAAGCAATAAAAAATATATAATACATTCATTCTAATTATATATTAGCAATATAAATTCTAATTTTATAAAGTTTGAATTATATAAAAAACGATATTCTATTTTTGTTGACAGGCGCCATATTTGTGCCTAAAGTAACTTGACTACCATAGAATTTTCTTGAATGTCTCAAAGGTTTATAAGGTTACGTGCTTAGAATTGCAAATAAAAGGTATAAAATTGCAATAAATTGTATAAAGGGATAATCTGGTGTTGTGTTAGTCTTTGCAAATTTTTTGGTTTGCATACTGGTTTGATCGATGTGTTTTGTTACCATCCAAAAGGCTAAACAAGTGGAATGCGTACTGGGCTCAAATAAAATGGATGGCACATACAGAAAGTTTATAAAAGCAAAAATATACCAGACACAAGTCTTACCTTAATTCCAAAGTCGAGATATCTGAAATTTTCCTTGACAGGTTATTGGATAAATACAATTAGTGTACACATTTATAACAATAACTTTAGTTTATTTTAAAAAAAAATGATACGCCCTTAACATAAAAAAGAATGAATATTGTACACGCCCCAAAAGTAACAGTTTGATTTATTTAATTCCCTCCCTTACTGAATTAAAAGAAAAACCCACCCTATATTTAATTATATATTTAAATATTAACTTAGTTAATTAATCCAAGAAATTAAACTTTTAAAAATGGTACAAATGGTCTTAAACATTAGTTTATATAATGGTACTTACAAACTATTTGGTATATTATATGTTGGCCAACGTTTATTAAAAGAAAATATGCGCATTGTATGTAATAAAAAAAAACTGCAATTCCAAAAGTATAAACAAAATAAAATAATGTAAAATTTTGTACTTAAAGTATTATTAGAATCATGACGTCATTATAATTAAAAAAAAGAAAGAATTTTGATTTGAACTCTTGGAGTCCGTGGTGTCAAAAATAGGTACCTCACCGCTCTTATTATTCAATAAATGACATATATATTACAACAACATACTATTTTAGTTACATGAAAAAGTTAAATAGCCTTTTTATATTTCTGAAATTTACTGACTTTGGCTAACTTATTATAAGTTCATACTGATTTAAAAATAGCCTGTTTCTGTTTATATTTTATAAAGAGTTATTGATCAAATGAATTCACTTTGTTTAAGACGGCGTAGAAATAAGTTGTAGTTGCGAAGGTGGAATCACATTTAATTACAGTTGCATATTGATTAAGAGTTGAACTAAACCAGGATCTTAAAGTAGAAACTTGAAGCAGGAACTTAAACCAGGAAGTTAAACCAGATTTCTCTAAAGAACCAGAACATACTATAGGCATTAGTTACTTTAAATAGCCAAAAATAAAATATTATGTCAGAAAGAAATTACAGCACGTTTACAGCAGGCATGCTGTAATTTGGTCTTGTTGTAAACTGTTTGAACGTGTCAATTTGGTCTAATATGACGTTATAATTCATAAGTTTCACTTGTAAATAATATCAAAGTTAATTGTTACAGAGTTACCCTTTGTTTCTGGCAAACTGAAACAAATATACTGTTTTTAATTGACTGGCTGAATTATACCTGTTACAGGAACTCTTTAGAGCACAATTTATAACTTGTAGTTAATTACACATGGATTCACTTTAGTTTAAATTGTGTATTTTCCAGGCTAATTATTAAAATCACTGTTCAGGCTATTTAGTTTAGTTGTAGGCTTTACAAAATATCAAAATTTATATGGTTAATTAACTTACAAATTGCTTTTGCAAAATACAATGCAATTATTGGAAAATTCAGATATCGTAGACTACATGCTATATATTAAGTAAAAAAATAGATATTTTATCTGGTTTACAGCTATTAACGCATATTGTAGAAGAAAGAAAATTACTACATTTTGCGAAGCACAAACTAACGTAACTTCAGTTCGGCGTAGAAGTCAAAAAACTGATTAGTAATGTAGAGGAAATCGCTCTGATCTGCAAACCACATGGTTACAAGACTTGTCTAGTCAGTGCTGCCGCGGTGAGTCAACGGTGTATTACAACCCCTGCGGGCGACTGTGTATGTAACCCCAATGTATAGGTGTATGAAAGAAAGAAGTTATCGGGCAAAATTAGGGTAAACGTTATAGTTTTGACAGACTGTTTGCTAAGTAAGTGCTGGACAATCTCTCGACGGAGCTATTGCCTTAAGTAAAGTTCACTTTAGAAAGTGTTTACTAGTGTTTAATGGTAAAATGGTGTCATTACATAAACCCCAGATTAAAACTTATGTACAACAAGTAATTCTTACATATCGACCATCTTATATGTTAATTTTTGACATTATTTGAACTCAAAATAATAATTTTACTTGCTGGGAAATTTTATCTAATTAACTCCCTTTACGCTTAACCAATCCATATTATAATAACATAAGATTATCGGTATTCCGCTCCCTGTAGATTTCAAAAACTACAACGACTTGAAAGATAAAATTTGACAGAAAAGCAATGCATAAGGGTGTTCTAATATATTATTGTTTTGATTCATTCCATAATTTATTACGAATAAACCGTTTTAAACATTTCTTTCCAATTTTAACAACATGGAAGTAAATTTTTTTAATTTTAAACCTTTAATTTTTTTAATTTTAAATAGTAGACTGCAAGCATTAAATAGTGTTTATTTGTTTTTATTTTTATTTATTGTACAAAAGTTGTGCTGTCCTTGCTTCAATCACATATCCAGCTAATTTGGTCCACCAAGTATAAATATAAATATAAATTTGTCTAATTATATCTCAATAAAAACCAAACTTAAAAACAAACAAAATGTTTTCAGACATTTTTTAAGTAATAACAAACCTGTTAATAATTAGTAATATACAGTAGGGGTAATAATGAACATTTATAGCAGAATTTACGATCTTGCAAAACCTATTTATTAAGGTGTGTTTACTGCGGGCAAGTAAAGGCTTAAACCCATATAATTATTGTATAAACATAAGATACTTATTTCAAAGCAAAGTTCTCCCTTAGTTTGTATACATTTTTTTATATTTTAAATTGTACAAGATTCTTTGAACTCTCTAAAAGAGATTGAGAGCTTAAGAAAATAAGTCTTTTACCAATGTCTTTTCCATACATCCAAAATATTAAATTTGTATGAATGGAAGCAGTTCTTTGCCAAGTTACTGACTAAAACCACAAGTTTAATAATATCATGATATCATTTTTATCCTTTGAGATTCATTGAAAAATACAATATTTCCGATTACTTTCAGGAAATAATAGAGTAACGACATTGAAACCCTATACTTTCAACCCTGAACGAGAGTAATTATCACCTCATTAATCAGAAGTCTGTACGTATGAGAGTATTTGAATTTCTAATTTAATACTCATTTATATCATCGAAAATAAGTAACAAACATTGACGTAAATACGCCACGTTCTTGTAGAGAATAAATTGAAAATGATTAATCTCAAAAGCGACTAAATGAATTCAAAATGTGATTGTTATTTTGTTGACAAATGTTTTCACTCCAAACGTAATGGA
>JAGFPH010005332.1:75944-99037 GCA_018207615.1 Philaenus spumarius
ACACAACGTTCCATTAGAATACACGCGTGTTTTTATATACTTTTTGAAAAACATAAGAATCTATTGAACATAAAAACATCAAAAAATATACTCAATATTTAACAAAAATGTAAGCGCCATTGCATATGTTTATTTACTATAATAATAACAGAAGTCAGCTGCATCCTATGACATTTCCACTATCAGCTGATTTCAAACTTAAAACAATCATTTGTATTTCTAACTTTTAAGATAGGATTTTGTGAACAACTCCATCTGCTAATGTAAAAACAACACATACTATATTAAATATTTTAGGGTAATGGGAGCGCCATACTAAATAATAAATAAATTTGTTTATTTCTGATAGAGTAATATTTCTGTTTGCTCTAAATATTTTCATTAAGAGCTGATTTCAAACTGTGAAGTAATTAATTAATTGTATTTCTAACTTTTATGTTAGGTTTTTATTAAAGTGTTAACCTGATCCATGCTGGTTCTTTTAACCTTTATTGCAACTGCTGTTATAAAATATACAAAATAATTTGATTTAACATTATTTACCATCTTAGCTTTGATGTTATTATTAATCCTACACATTTATTATAAAGAAAATATAAAATATAATGATGTGTGTAGAATTTTCCAACGGGGTTGGCGTGCGGGGCACGCAGGTGTCTCCCTAGTAACTAATAAAATTGTTTTATAATTTAATGTTGTGTTGTGTTATAGGTTGTGTTGTTTTGGTTTTGAATATTTATGCTTTTTAAATGTTTTACTATTAGAAATTTGTTCGGCAAGTTATCTTATATACCTAACTAGCTGAATACCCGTGCTTCGCTACAGGGAATTTGTTTGTTGCATCACCACGATTTATAATTAATTGTTATAGTATTCTCTCATTTTCTTTTATCTATTATTATTAAAGTGAATTATAACATTTATATGCAATTACCTTGGTATTTATTGTTCACTGGTTGCCCGTCAATTGTCTTCGTCATGGTATGTGTGCTAAATAAACTAAATAAATAAAAAATTCAGAGTGAAGAGCGTCTTTTTTTCAACCGCTAAATCTACAGACTGGTAAATCACAGTCTTAGCTTGATATTTGCAGCGTTTATAATTGCGAATGCATAGATCGGGTTAGTTTTGATTAGGATACGTCTTAAATATTTTCTTAAAGTTAATAAGTTCCAAATTTCAGCTCTCTAGCTTTAAGGAAAGAATACAAATTAGTAGGCTATTGATTGTTTTTAGGGTTTGTTATTACATTTTCAACCCTTAGCAGCACGTATCGAAATGTACAACTGGTTTAATTTTTATGTGTATCGAGTAAGAAATAAATGTACAAAATTTCAGCTCTCTAGTTTTAAGGAATGTATGAATATTAATAATTGTTGTTTTTAGGGGCTGTTAAAACATTTCCACTAATAGCAGCAAGTAACAAAATGTAAAAGTCATTTACTTTTCGTATGTGTTTTGTAAGAAATATATGTACAAAATTTCAGCTTTAAGGAAAGTAAACAAACAACATGTATTGTTTTAGGGGATGTTTCCACCCTTAAAGATCAAATATTTTAAAATCCTATCTTAGAGCGCCTATAGCGCCTATGAGCAATATGTGAACCAAATATTTCACGTTCCTTAACGGTATTAAATTAATATTTATAGTTATAGGGGTTGTTACTAAATGTTCAGCCCTTAGCAGAACGTGATAAAATGGTAAAACTGCTTTATTTTTATATGTATCTTCTAAGAAATAAATGTACAAAATTTCAGCTTTTTTAATCTAAGGAAAGTATAACAATGTTAATTGTTTTATGGTTTGTTTAAACCCTTAAAGGCCAAATATTTTAAAATCCTTTCTTAGTTCGCCTCTAGCCCCTATTGAGCAATATGTGTACCAAATTTCACGTTCCTAGGCGGTATTCAATTAGTATTTACAGTTTTAGGGGTTGTTACTACATTTTCACCTAGCCTATTAGCAGAAATTTACAAAATGTAAAACTGGTTTAATTTTTATATCTATCTTGTAAAAAATAAACGTAAAACATTTTGTTATCTAGCTTTAAGGAAATTATAACATACAATACTTATTTTTTTATTTGTTGTTTCAACCCATAAAGGCCAAATATTTTAAAATCATTACTTAGTTTGCCTTTAGGTCCTATGAAAAATATGTTTACAAAATTTCACGTTCCTAGGAGATAGGGTTTTTGAGATATATAACAAACAATATTTATTGTTTTAGGGGTTGTTTAAACCCTTACAGACCAAATATTTTAAAATCCTTTCTTTATATGCCTCTTTCCCTTATGAAAAATACTTATACCCAATTTCACGTTTCTAGGAGGTAATGTTTTTGAGATATATATCAAACAATATTTATTGTTTTAAGGGTTGTTTCAACCCTTAGAGGCCAAATATTTTAAAATGCTTTCTTAGTGCGCCTCTAGTGCCTATGAGCAATATATGTACCAAATTTAAGTTCCTAGGTGGTAAGGTTTTTTAAATATAACAAACAATATTTATTGTTTTAGGAGTTGTTTCAACCCTTACAGGCCAGTATTTTAAAATCAGTTCTTAATGTGCATCTAGTGCCTATGAGCAGGATGTGTACCAAATTTTAAGTTCCTAGGTGGTAAGGCTTTTGAAATATATAAGAAACAATATTTATTGTTTTAGGGGTTGTTTCAACCCTTGCAGGCCAAATATTTTAAAATAATTTGCCCTGTGGCAAATACATGTACCAAATTTCACATTCCTAGGACGTAAGGTTTTTGAGATATATAACAACCAATATTTATTGTTTTAGGGGTTTTTTAAGCCCTTACAGACGAAATATTTTTAAATCCTTTCATAGTGCGCCTCTTGCCCCTATGAAAAATACTCGTACCAAATTTCAAGTTTCTAGGTGGTGTGGTTTTTGAGATATATAACAAACAATATTTATTGTTTTAGAGGTTGTTTAAACCCTTACAGACCAAATATTTTAAAAGTCTTTGTTAGTGCGCCTCTAGTGCCTATGAGCAATATGAGTACCAAATTTAAGTTCCTAGTTGGTAAGGTTTTTGAAATATATAACAAACAATATTTAATGTTTTAGGGGTTGTTTTTACCCTTGCAGGCCAAATATTTTAGAATCATTTCCCCTGTGGCAAATATTGTAATAATTTTACATTCCTAGGACGTAAGGTTTTTGAGATATATAACAAACAATATTATTTATTGTTTTTGGGGTTGTTTCAACCTTTACAGGCATAATATTCTAAAATCCATTCTTAGTTTGCCTCTAGTGCCTATGAGCTATATGTGTACCAAATTTCAAGTTCCTAGGTGGTAAGGCTTTTGAAATATATAAGAAACAATATTTATTGTTTTAGGGGTTGTTTCAACCCTTGCAGGCCAAATATTTTAAAATCATTTCCTCTGTGGCAAATACATGTACCAAATTTTCTCATTCCTAGGACGTAAGGTTTTTGAGATATATAACAAACAATATTTATTTTTTTTAGAGGTTATTTCAACCCTTACAGGCCAATTTTTTTTAAATCCTTTCTTAGTACGCCTCTTGTTCCTATGACAAATACTTATACCACATTTCACGTTTCTAGTAGGTAAGGTTTTGAGATATATAACAAACAATATTTATTGTTTTAATGGTTGTTTCAAAACTTAAAGGCCAAATATTTTTAAATCATTTCCCCTGTGGGAAATACATGAACCAAATTTCACATTCCTAAAACGTAAGGTTTTTGAGATATATAACAAACAATATTTATTGTTTTAGGGGTCGTTTCAACCCTTACAGGCCAAATATTTTAAAATGCTTTCTTAGTGCTCCTCTAGTCCCTATGAGCAATAAGTCTACCAAATTTCAAGTTCCTAGGTGGTAAGGTTTTTGAAATGTATAACAAACAATATTTATTGTTTTATGGGTTGTTTCAACCTTTACAGGCCAAATGTTCTAAAATCCGTTCTTAATTTGCCTCTAGTGCCTATGAGCAATATGTGTACCAAATTTCAAGTTCCTAGGTGGTAAGGTTTTTTGAAATATATAACATACAATATTTATTGTTTTAGTTGTTGTGTAAGCCCTTATAGGCCAAATATTTTAAAATCATTTCCCCTGTGGCAAATACATATACCAAATTTCACATTCCTAGTACGTAAGGTTTTTGAGATATACAACAAACAATATTTATTGTTTTAGGGGTTGTTTAAACCCTTACAGACCAAATATTTTAAAATCCTTTCTTAGTACGCCTCTTGTTCCTATGACAAATACTTATACCAAATTTCACGTTTCTAGGAGGTATGGTTTTTGAGATATATAACAAACAATATTTATTGTTTTAGAGGTTGTTTCAACCCTTACAGACCAAATATTTTAAAATCCTTTCTTAGTACGCCTCTTGTTCCTATGACAAATACTTATACCAAATTTCACGTTTCTAGGAGGTAAGGTTTTTGAGATATATAACAAACAATATTTATTGTTTTAAGGGTTGTTTCAACCCTTAAACGCCAAATATTTTGAAATGCTTTCTTAGTGAGCCTATAGTACTTATTACGAATATGTGTACCAAATTTCAAGTTCCTAGGTGGTAAGGTTTTTTGAAATATATAACAAACAATATTTATTGTTTTAGGGTTGTTTCAACCCTTGCAGGCCAAATATTTTAAAATCATTTCCCCTGTGGCAAATACATGTACCAAATTTCACATTAATAAGACGTAAGGTTTTTGAGATATATAACAAACAAAATTTATTGTTTTAGGGGTTGTTTCAACCCTTACAGGCCAAATATTTTAAAATCCGTTCTTAGTGTGCATCTAGTACCTATGAGCAGTATGTGTACCAAATTTCAAGGTCCTAGGTTGTATGGTTTTTGAGATATATAACAAAGAATATTCATTATGGGTTGTTTCAACCCTTGAAGGCCAAATATTTTAAAATCATTTCCCCTGTGTCAAATACATGTACCAAATTTCACATTCCTAGGACGTAAAGTTTTTGAGATACATAACAAACAATATTTATTGTTTTATTGGTTGTTTCAACCCTTACAGGCCAAATATTTTAAAATCCGTTCTTAGTATGCATCTAGTGCCTATGAGCAGTATGTGTACCAAATTTCAAGTTCCTAGGTGGTATGGTTTTTGAGATATATAACAAAGAATATTTATTGTTTTAGGGGTTGTTTCAACCCTTGAAGGCCAAATATTTTAAAATCATTTCCTAGTTCGCCTCTTGCCCCTTTGGAAAATACATGTACCAAATTTCAAATTTCTAGGAGGTAAGATTTTTTAGATATTTACCAAACAATATTTATTGTTTTAGGGGTTGTTTCAACCCTTACAAGCCAAATATTTTAAAATCCGTTCTTAGTGTGCCTCTAGTGCCTATGAGCAATACTTGTACCAAATTTCAAGTTCCTATGTGGTATGGTTTTTGAGAAACTGTGATCAGTCAAAACTACCCCTAAACCCCCAAAACTACCCCTAAACATTTGAATATCAAAATGAAATTTCTTTAGTTTTCCTATTTCCATCACAAAGTATACACATGCCAAATTTCATCTCTCTAGTTTCATGGGAAGTGGGAGAATTAGTGATGATGAGTGAGTGAGTGAGTGAGTGAGTGAGTGAGTGAGTGAGTGAGTGAGGGCTTTGCCTTTTATATGTATTGTATAGATTTCGTAAGCCCAAATTTGCAAATGAAATTGTGAGCGAACGGTAGGTCGTAGAAAGCTGGGAGAGGTCTCATTTTAGAGGTTTTTGTTAATTGTGTCACAAATATTTGTTACGGTATAAAATAACTAGTGGACCCGGCAATGCTTCGCTATTGCTTAATTTGAAACTTTGAAAGCCTGTAATTCGTATCCCGTGTAATTCAACATCCTGTAATTCGTATCCCGTGTAATTCAACATAGGCCTAATGATTGTTACACATAATTAATAAAACAACTGATTTGAATCAAAAGTATAATACAATTTTAGGTTAGGCCTTTAAAACCTATGAAATATAATAATTCAAACATCTAATATTACAATTTAACATTATATTATTGTTACACATTATAAATAAAACAGCTTATTTGGACCAAAGGTTTAACACAATTTTAGGTTAGGCCTATTATTATAAAATTAACACACTTTTTAAAGTGATAACTTCTATTGTCCCGTTGGGCACTTTCGACTTGGCTATGTTTTCGAAATCTCGCGTCACGCCAGATTTCTCGCGAGATCTTGCATCACGCCAGATTTCCCGCGAGATCTCGCGTCACGCCAGATTTCTCGCGAGATCTTGCATCACGCCAGATTTCCCGCGAGATCTCGCATCACGCCAGATTTCTCGCGAGATCTCGTGTCACGCTTTTGTTTAGACACAAGTCAGATCGTGGAGAGGGAATATTATTAATACATTATTTACATTTATTATCATAGCAATCAAATTAACACATAAGAATTAGTTAATATAATATAACAGCTGATTTCGCAAATCATCTGTAATTATTCTTAAACAAAACCCAGCGTAGTTTATATTTTGGGGTTATGTTTACAACTTCAACCATTAAAATTTCTTGTGATGTTAATTTTCTTATATATTAGTTATACAACTAATGTAGGCTTCTATAACTATAAGTTATATGGGCTTCTACACGTTATAAGATTTGCTTTGGGGTTATAAACTGTATATAAAACTAACCTTTGATCATCAATATATTCGTTTATACAAATTTAAAGAAGGATACCTACTGTTTAACTTCGCAAACATTCGTACATCTTTGTATAACATATTTGATTATTAATTTCTTTACTGTAATATTAACAACTTCTAAATCATTTGATCTATCAATATGAAATAAAAGGTAACTAAAAGATAATATTTTTACCTTTCTTAAAATATATAATAACGGATATAAATAAACAATTTAAACAAATAGGCCTACAGTTTTGTAATCCTTATAATTGTACACATTTACCGAGTTAAAAATCCCCGTAGTCATAGAAGTTATCACTTCCAACGTGTGGTCTTAAGCACACCCAGTTAATTTTTTTTGAAAGAGTTTTGAATTATCACCATAGTAACCAGAATAACACATTAATAAATACGAATCAGCTGTTTCATCTTTTATATGGTTGCTTATGGGAGGGATGAATTTTCGCATTTTCTACCCTTTAAATTTAAAATTTTGCAAAATCCTTTCTTAGTACGCCTCTACATTATTGGACGGATGTACCTTCCAAATTTCAAGTCTCTAGCTTTAATAGAATCGGCTCTGCGTTGATCATCAGTCAGGACATTGCATATTATATAAGAGATTACCATTTAAATAGCATGGGAATATGTAGGTGTAAATCAGGTGATTTTAGTGTTAAAAACAGGTGATTGTATATAAATTGGAAAATTCAGCTATCATAACAACACCTGAATGCAGTTTTGTGATGTGTTTTGTTATTGTAGCTGTGTTTTTGTTTCAAAATGAGAATTAAAATCAAAGCTTAGGCTGTATGATTAAACACATTATATAAAATTATTTCAACTGTACTTTTTTACTGTAATGAATAACGCTGGAAGACCACCTCACGAAGAGGTATTGCTCCTAGAAATATAGCCTATTTATAGGGGCTATTGCCCCTACAAGCCACTACTAGTTGTTTATTAGTTTCAAGTTTATGGTCCTATCTGTGCTTCTTATTAACTTTTTTTAAGATTTGAAATAGTTTTTTCTTCTATTTATAGTTATTTTTAAATGTTATTTTCTATAATTACGTTTATGCCATTTTTAGATTTTAAGAGAAATACATGCTATAAATTAATTATGTACATGCTATAATTTACTGCGTAATACACACAAGCTTTAAAGCAAAACATACACAGCATTAGCATGAAAACTTCTGCTAAACTAGAAGCCTTTAAAATAAATCCTATTATGAGTAACATGATTGGAGTAACAAACACATAAACAAGTATTTCTAATGTCGCATTAATGTGGTCAGTCCATTGCACATTTAAAAATAATAGAAGATTAAATAATCATAATCAATATAAACATTTATAATTGAAGAGCATTACTAGTCATGATAAATTATTTTTGTAAAGTAATAACACAATTCCTCACAAAAATTATATTACCGCGTCATACATTACATGTTAATTATGCGATCAAGGGGTATGATTCGTGTGTTAAATCAATTATAATTTGCAAGTTTACCACAAGCGTTATTGAATATGATGATGTCTTTGCCGTTGAAACACATTTAATAATAAAAGTATTTTCGTAAAAAAATGTCATTTTATTAGTTTTTGAACTATTAAAACATTTTATCAAGGATTCTTTCAATGTATCCACTTTTTACATTTTTAATCGACATTACCATGCCATCCTGTGATATTTGAAACTGTTATTTTGATCCTTTTTGAATAAAACATCGGTAGATTCTTTTGAACAAAATGGACATTTGTTTCATTCTTTAATATATTAACTATTTTAACAATTGTGATAAAATCTTACTTAAACAATTGATCTGAAAAATAGCAAATAAAGTTAAATTTTAGCAATATTGATAGAGAACACACAAAAATTGTTCTACATAGATGCTTACTGAAAGGTATATGGAATATTAGGGGCTCTGCCCTTGGAAGCTTCGCTTGCAGTTGGAAAATTCGATAAAGTATCTCATTAATCTTTGGTTCGTTTGTACATAGGTGGCCGAGCATAAACAGCTGTTTTATTTGGCAGCTGACTCAAACTCATTAAACATTATCTCCATAAGATTAACATGGGAAATTTGAAGGATTGTGTGCTGGAGCTCCTTCTCGGGTGAATAGCGGCTAAACGGATGATTGGATCTTGAATCTGATGGAAAATCTCTCCTTTGAAATTAAATTTTCTACAACTTTTGTATTTAACATTTTTTGCTATCCCTTACCGCTTTCTTACTAAATGCGCTCAAAGTGGGAAAATGAAGAAATTGAAAAAAACCTTCCCGCCAAAAAGGTGTTTTCAAAATTTAAAATGTTATCTTTTAGCAATTTTTCTGAAATTTTCTCGTCGAGAGATTTAATTCAAGTATGAGGTTGAGGGAGGTCCGACGACGCAAAGTGCCTCATAATTAATGTCAGTGAATCAGTGAAACCGTCCAGCTTTAAGACGTTGGGCGGAGCCTCCCTTCTCGGATGAGTAGTGCCTAAATGGATGATTGGATCTTGAATCTGACGGAAAATCTCTACTTTGAAATTTAATTTTCTACAACTTTTTTATTTAACATTTTTTGCTATCTCGTACCGCTTTCTTACTAAATGCGCTCAAAGTGGGAAAATTAAGAAATTGAAAAAATCTAAAAAATCTTTCCCGCCCAAAAGGTGCTTCCAAAATTACAAAATGTTGAATTCTGGCAATTTACTCAAAAGTTTCTCGTCGAAAGCTTTAATTCAAGTATAAGGTTGATAGGGTTCTGATTACGGGAAGTGCCTAATAATTAATGTCAGTGTTACCGTCTAGCTTTATATAAGTAGATTACTTTAGGGTCGAATATAATATAATATACTGGGTAAAAATCTTTCCGATGTGGCTGTTTCAGATGGGTTAGTAAAACAAGTTCTAGGGAAAAATTAATTTTCAGAAATAGGTATCAATAGGGTTGTAACCTAAAACAAAACAAATTACCTAAAGTGCCTTTGTAAATATAACGACAAAACAAAAAAGACATTTCATAATTTATTGATAATAATAACATTTTTTCATTTAAAATAAACCACACGGATGATTCAACTTTGTCAAGAATGAAGAACTTATCCAATGTTAATCGATAAAATGTAATTTGACACTGTATGCAAAATTTGAATGTTTGCAAAATCTAAAATTTTAATTTTTTGAAAACGGAAAAGAAATATTTTCAAATTTTTTCATAAATTCGACAGAAAGACAAAGTGAATGAGACCAAAATCAACATTTTTTGCAAAAACCCTGATGGCTCGATTTTTTTAACTTTCACCTCACTTTTTTAAAAAAAACCTCAAAAATTGCCAAATCAAATGAATTTGAAATACAAAAAAATTCCTTATCTGGGTCATTGGAAGTCATAATTCCCCAAATATTTTTAAAATTATTCTGTTAGACCAAGAACAAAATAATTTCAAAAAATGCCTGTCTATTGAGGTTATGTCAAAACATGTAAAATGTGAAAGTTTCTTATTTTGTCTTCTATACTAATATTATAAAGAGGTAAAGTTTGTTCGTTTGTATGAAGGAGGTAATCTCTGGAACTACTGAACCGATTGAAAAAAATAGTTTTCTATACTAATATTATAAAGAGTTAAAGTTTGTTTGTTTGTATGTAGAGGGTAATCTCGGGACCTACTGAACCGATTGAAAAAATAGTTTTACTAATAAAAAGTTACACTATCCCTGAGTAACATAGGCTATAATTCATTTCGATAGAAACATTTTTTTTATCTCAATATTTGTAAATTTAGTCGGAAGAAATTCTTAGGTTAGGCCTTGGCTGATAAATCAACACATGTATTTACATTTATTACCATAGCAACCAATTGCATAAAATAACAGATAACATCTGTTCGGTCTAATATTTCTATTAACAGCTAATTTCAAACTTGGTATTTCTAACTTTTAGGTTAGGTTTTTATTAAAGTGTAAACCTGAGCCTTAATGGTTTTATTTAACCAAAATCCAAAATAATTTTATTTAACATTATTTACCATCTTAGCTTTGATGTTATTGTTAATCCTACACATTTATTATAAACTAGGGGAGACCCCTGCGTGCTTCGCACGCCAACCCCCAATGGAACCTTCTAAAAACATATGTTATGTTTTATTTATAAAGTGTAGAACTAATAATAACCTCAAAACTAAGATGGGAAATAATGTTAAATGTTAAAATTAAATTATTTCTTATATTTTATAACAGCAGTTATAATAATGGTTAAAAGAACCAGTAAGGCTCAGGTCTACACTTTAAAACCATAACCTAAAAGCTAGAAGTACACAAATAATTGCTTCAAATTTTGAAATCAGCTGTTTATGGAAATATTGGAGCAAATAGCTACATTATCTGTTATTTTATTCAATTGGTTGCTATGGTAATAAATGTAAATACATGTGTTGGTTTATCATTCTAGGACTAACCTAAGAAATTTTCCGACTAAGTTTACAAATATTGAAATAAAAAAAAGTTTTTATCGAAATGAATTATAGCCTATGTTACTCAGGGATAGTGTAGCTTTTTATTAGTAAAACTATTGTTTCAGTCGGTTCTGTAGTACCAGAGATTACCCCCTACATACAAACAAACAAACAAACTAACTAACTAACAAACAAACAAACTTTACCTCTTTATAATATTACTAGGGGAGACCCCTGCGTGCTTCGCACGCCAACCCCCAATGGTACCTTCTAAAAACATACGTTATCTTTTATTTATAATAAAGTTGTAGTATTAATAATAACCTCAAAACTAAGATGGTAAATAATGTTAAATGTTCAAACCAAATTATTTCTTATAATTTATAACAGCAGTTAATAATAGTTAAAAGAACCAGTAAAGCTCAGGTCTACACTTTAAAACCCTAACCTAAAAGCAAGAAATACAAAAATAATTGCTTTAAATTTTGAAATCAGCTGTTAATGGAAATATTGAAGCAAACATTTATATTATGTTATCTGTTATTTTATTCAATTGGTTGCTATGGTAATAAATGTAAATAAATGTGTTGGTTTATCATTCCAGGCCTAACCTAAGATTTTTTCCGACTAAATTTACAAATATTAAAATAAAAAAAGGTTTTTACCGAAATGAATTATTGCCTATGTTACTCAGGGATAGTGTAGCTTTTTGTTAGTAATACTATTTTTTCAATCGGTTCAGTAGCGCCAGTGATTACCCCATACATACAAACAAACATACAAACAAACAAACAAACAAACAAACAAACTTTACCTCTTTATAATATTAGTATAGATATAGATAAAATATAATATAATGATGTGTGTAGAATGTTCCAACGGGGTTGGCGTGCGGAGCTATCCCTAGTATTCTATAGGTTGATAGCAATAAATATGTTTTTGGTAGTTAATTAAGAACGTTACTCATATTCAGCCTCTAATTAACTCTAGGAATTGTAGAGAAATCGGTCTTGGGCAGGTTAAAATAATTTCCCGCTCGTTCGTAGCTGTTTACACTTTTTTCAAGAAGAACCCTTATTTGATTGTATTAAATGCTTACTCAAAGAAGTTAAGTGCAACTAGGTTGCGACAAATTAAGTTAGCTGTTTGATACATTAAGCAACTACTCTGAATTAAATTAACGACTCCCTTCCTCCTCTACTAACCGTAAAATTGACACCGTCTTATCCGTTGTAACTATATAGTGTTGTGAGGGATATAGTCGTGTCTGGTAATTTAAAGATATCGGTGTACAACTTTGTAGCACGGCTCACTGGATAGATAATATTTTTTCGTGGATAGAGCTACTAACAGATTGGGATGGGGTGGTGTTAGAAGACAATGCTTCTGTCTCTGAAACGTTTTTAGCCCTACTGACCTTTTAAATAAAAGTGAGAATTAAATGTGTTATAAAAATGGACATTTTTTAGATAAAACTGACAGTTTACATTCTCAAGCCAAATAAAACAAAGTTTTAACATATATTATTTTTCACAAAAAATTAGAAAAGACAGTTAAAAGCAAGTCCCAAATTATATCTTTGAGACATATCCAAGAACAGAAAAAAACATTTACATATAAATGTAAAACAGTGAGGATTGTATAGGCCTAAATGAAAATTTAAAGTTGTATTAGAACTTGTTACACAAAGATATTAATTGAGTTATACTATAGAGGGACACCCTGTATATTTATTCATCTGTGTATTTATTTTATGTATATTTTTATTTAAAACGGCAAAGGTGGTGCCTAGTCAACAACAACATTTACTCGTATTTCAAAATAAATCTAAAAGGAGTTATACAGTTGTACAGGAGTTATATAAAGTTATATACAGTAATTTTATACAGAGCTACATTAGTTCTGTAAATTATTTAGTTAATAGTTTGGAAGTTTAAACATTGATTATACACATTTTTAAATAGTAACAAAATATATTAAAAGTAATGTGGGAGATCGTTGCAGACTTTTGTTCCAAAACAAAAAATGTAATCTTTTAAATTATTTTACATTTTTTATACAATAAAACTTTTCCATAAAAGATCTAGGGGGTCGAAATCTAGCCCCTTTTTTTATTCTTTAGGTCGATTTATTTATTCTGAATATTTCTACATCTGTATGTATATTTTGTATCAAAATAGTGTAAACGAAAGAACGGAATAGTTGTGTTTAGTAAATCTGTAGGCCTATAATTTCGAAATCAAGCCTACATACAAGACTGTGTACGGCTGTAAACTATTTAGATAAGTTTTTGTAAGACTGTAAAAAATAGTAGCAACAAAGACAGCAATACGTAAATGATCTGCTATTTCCTGTGAAGACAAATTAAATTTATTGTTGTAAAAGTTCAAATGACCCAATAAATTATTTAACATTGCATGATGTGGGGTGAAATAATTGATTTAATGAGTCGAAAATGCATGCGGGTCATTGTGTAAAAGCATTGTTATTACTTCAGTAATGAAATGTTCTGAAAAATTGGCACTACACCAAAGGCAGTTTATTTACATTTAATGATGTGGAATACAATGTCTAAATCTAAACATGTTTATATGCGTTTTATAGTTGTGGACAGCTTAACTCTGAACCAGGAAAAGGTTAGGGTCTTCCTCCCGGCGGACCCTAATTAGTCTCGCTTGACTGAACTCAATGAAAACAAGAACTAGGTGCCTAATACCAAAAAGTCAGTTCAATTATTGTCAAAAATTATTAAAAACCATCATCATATTATGTTTTGTATTTAAATTTCGATTATTTTTACACTAAATTTAATGTAAATCGGCCAATTTTGACCAACTTGTATGGCCAAACTAGTTTTTCTTTTTAAAACTAACTTTGAATGAACAGTGGAACTAAAATACAATTCATATAAAAACGTGAGCATATGAATTTTATTAGTTCTGTTATTATGTAAAACAACGTCCAAGAAGGATTTTCCCATTCTCTTAAAAAATATATAAGGAAATATTTAAAACCAGCAAAACTAAAAACTACTAGCCTTTTATGGACGTATACAGAATATCGACTTTTTATATTAAGGGGTGGCTCCCTGTCCGCCATTTTGAATGTGATTCCCATAAGAGCAATGCTACAGAATTAGTAGGCTATTTCTTCCGTTAATTCATGGAATAAATTTAAAAATTTTGTTTAATTTTGAAGTACTGTCAAATGCGGATGTTGATTGCTGAAAACATTTTCAAAAACTTCCCCTAGTTCGTCTCAGACGAACTGTCCAAAGAATTGAAAAAGATTACTTTTTCTCCCATGTTAAATCTTCATAAGAAAAGTATATTTTTAATTTTTGACCCATTTAACGTAAATATTTTCAAAATACAAATAAAACCTGCTTATATAGGACCTTTGGCTTTGGGAAATCGATAGACTGGTAAACCTTTTTTTATATTAATCTACATACTTTAATGTACTTATAAAAAAAATCAGCCGTATTGCAAATTACTGGTAGTTGTAACCTACACCGACTGGGCTATATGGCTATCACTTACTAATGGACTGTTAAGGCTCGGCTCTCCACATTCAAAACTACGATATTGGGTACCAATTTCAATGTTAAATAACCAAAACATACCTTCACTATTAAGCATATTTTTGTGCTGTTTTTGTTAAAAAACGAAAGCTGTATTTTTTTTCTTAAAGTAAAATAGATTGTGGGTGTTAATTGCTAAGGATTTTTGCAATATCTCTTTTTGTAACTGAGAAACAAATTAATAAAGTTTACTATTTTTTACTATTTATATCATACGTTTATGAAAACAATAAAACGGTTTCTGAAAATGTATTCGGCAATCAACATCCGCATATGACTGTACTTCAAAATGAAACCAAATTTTTAAATTTATTCCACGAATTAACGGGAAAAAATGACTTATTCTGTAGCATTGCTCTTATGGGAATCAGATTCAATATGGCGGGCAGGGAAGCGCCCCCTTAAATGCTCTTACTACAAAGAGGCCCACATACAATCAGTTTAACTGGGCAGTTTAAGCGTTCAAATAAAACTGCACAATTGTGTGAATTGAGTAATTATGTGCAGTTTTCTGTGTATGGGCAAAGTTTTCTTCTCAGTTCTGTTCTCTCAGTTTTACGTAGTTGAAACACAAAATTTCAATTTCTACATTTAAAAACCTACACAACTTTTGATTTTAGATTCCTCAAAGTGAAGAAGAGTGGAAAAATATAGCTCATGAACTTTAAGAACAATCGTAATTCCCGCACTGCCTTGGTGCTGTCGATTTTAACATGTTCAAATAAAAGAACCTGCAAATTCTGCCCCCCCCTTCCCCCCTTATAAAGGTACTTTTAGCTTCGTATTAACGGCTGTAGTTGACGCAAATTAGGCAAGACTGTGCAAACTTTCGATTAACTGAACTAACTGTGTAGTTTGTCGGTACAAAGTAGAAAATCAAAGTAAAAGTCAACCAGAACTGCCCAGTTTACTCAGTATATATCATTCAGACATGAAGTCACACGTGACTCACTACGCCGTTGAACTGATTGTGTGTGGGCCCCGTTGTCTGATGATAAGTTTATGCCCTTCTAGGATATTGCAGCCTACAACAGCTATAGAATCTGTAATTTCTTTAGGTACTTTAGGTAATGGTAATTTTAATGAAACTGTTCATACAGGAAAATCATTATTTGTAAAAACGAAATGTAATACATAAAAGAAGATACATATTTAAATTTCTGTCTTCGATTTGTGTTTAGATACATGGTATAATACGCATCGTTCTAATAGAAATATTGTGTAAGAGTCATATGATTTGATTTATTCTAAGCTGAACCAGTACAAAAACTTGTAATATAAGATTAAATCGGAAATCAGTTGTAGTACTAAATCTATTTTAATCTATTTTAACATAATTTTTAAGCATTTAAAACACAACTTAATTTATATTGAAACGCAACATTGACATTAAATATAGTGAGAAAATGTATTAAATATAAATTTATAATATTATAATAAATTTCCATATTCATAAATATTATTATTAAACGATCAGTAAATATGAAATGGGTTTTCCTGCAGTAGTCAATTTTGATGCACTACTTAAAATATTTTTGACCATTAAATGTCGGATATTTGGTAGTTTTTGTTATAGAAGTTAGTTATTTGATGATTCTATGACGATGATTTACTTAAAAAATTATTTCAAGTAAATTTTGAATAAATAAATATTATTCACTGCATTATTTTACTCTTTAGTAGTTCTCATAATTCTGGAAGATCGCCAAAGATGGGAAACGGTTAGTTTAGATATAGTTATTAGTTCTTATCTTGACTACTCAAGAAAATACTTTATTTTAAGCATAATGTTTGCTCAATTCAAATTTAATTGCATCACATTCGTTAATGATTCATAATCTGCGCTAAACATTACAATTGCTCACGGTACAAAACTGTAGAATATTAAAATTATAATTTTTCACTTTTCAGTTGGAATTGCAGTAGTTTTGGTTATAGTTGTGTTCTGATGATTTTAAATAATTAAATATTATTTAACTCTAGGTAAGTTATAACAATTAAACTCCAAAAAGAACAAACAGTTTGTATGCAATTAGTTCTTCTCTTGAAAAATAGGAACTACTTAATTCGAAGCACATCTGTGGCTCATTAAATTCAATTGCATCTCATTTGTTACTGAACAATAAGAGCAAAACATTACAAGATATTACACTTTTTTGTTCAAAATATACAACAATCTTCTTGAATTTGTTTGTTGTGAAACCAAATAGAATTTGAAAGTTAAAAAAATAAGTACAAGTCTTGTTATTTAAGACAAAAATGCTGTATTTTCAGTTCTCTAACCCAAAACTAATTTTTTTTTGCACCTAAAATGCGCCCTGAAAGTGATGGAAAAGACTCTTTGTGAATGAAACATGACCATTCTACACCTTCAATATTTACAGAATCTAGCATTATAGCGTAGTAACACTATTAGAATAACAGTCTTAAACGTCATAAATATAGTATTGATTACATGTAAAAGCAAATATTTACAAAATAATATACATAAAAAAACTTTGAAGAACTGCTTTAATTATTTCAGAAACAATATATAAGGTTACCTATAGTAAGAGATTACCCAATACATAACACTTCTAAGCAATTAATTGTGCTCTGAATAGCAACAGTACATTGCATAATGAATATATACAGAGTGATTCATTAAGAAACTAGTCAGGACGTGTTCTACTACTGAAACATAGATTCGGAAATGCTTAGTTTTGTAGTTATCCACCATTTTGTTTTGCTTTTTACAAAATACTTATTGTCTTTTGATGTAGCATATATATTGAACGCAATTTTTGGATACATATTATGCATGATATTTTTTCCCATCTTCAAAAACAAAAACGTTTTTTCATGTATATTTTAAAAATGGTAATCGTTTAAAATTTGTATGTAAAATATCTGGAAAACCGCTAATTTTACAAAAATGTTTTTATTTAATGACAACAGGTTTTTATTATTTCTGTAACTTAAAAAATATAGTTTTTTTAAGAGTTACTAGGGGAGACCCCTGCGTGCTCCGCACGCCAACCGCCGATGGAACCTTCTAAAAAGATATGTTATGTTTTATCTATACTAATATTATAAAGAGGTAAAGTTTGTTTGTTTGTATGTAGGGGTAATCTCTGACACTACTGAACCGATTGAAAAATTTGTTTTACTAATAAAAAGCTACACTATCCCTGAGTAACATAGGTTATAATTCATTTCGATAAAAACATTTTTTATTTCAATATTTGTAAATTTAGTCATAAAAAAATCTTAGGTTAGGCCTAGAATGATAAACCAACACATGTATTTACACTACCATAGCAACCAATTGAGTAAAATAACAGCTAATATAGCTGTTTTTTTTTCAAATAATATTTCCATTAACTGCTGATTTCAAAATTTGAAGCAACTATTTTTGTATTTCTAGCTTTTAGGTTAGGTTTTTAAAGTGTAGACCTGAGCCTTGCTGGTTCTTTTAAACATTATTAACTGCTGTTATAAAATATAAGAAATAATTTGGTTTGAACATTTAACATCATTTACCATCTTAGTTTTAATATTTAATATTAATATTTGGTATTTCATATTTAAAATGTAGACCTGAGCCTTGCTGGTTCTTTTAAACATTATTAACTGCCGTTATAAAATATAAGAAATAATTTGGTTTGAACATTTAACATTATATACCGTACCATCTTAGTTTTAAGGTTATTATTAATACTACACCTTTATTATAAATAAAACATAAAAATATGTTTTTAGAAGGTTCCATTGGGGGTTGGTGTGTGGAGCACTCAGGGGTCTCCTCTAGTTTATAATAAAGGTGTAGGATTATTAATAACCTCAAAAATGAGATGATAAACAATGTTAAATGTTCAAATCAAATTATTTCGTATATTTTATAACAACAGTTATAATAAGAGTTAAAAGAACCAGTAAGGCTCAGGTGTAGGCCTACACTTAATCAAAACCCTTACCAAAAAGTTATTATCAATTACCGTATAATATTAATAAATAGGCCTACTATAATTTGTCTTATTTATTTTTAATTAGGATGTAACATAGTGTTTTCTTATTTTTAAATTCCTTAAAGCAAGTTTTTATTGTTTTGTGTGTGTTGAAACGCGTGTTGGTTGAGCCTAGGCCTAACTTAAAATATTATTTTGTACTAAAAGCTGGACATCCGAATCAACTGTTTTAGCTGTTATTTTAATCAATTGGTTGCTATGGTAATGAATGTAAATACATTCAAGAAGTTGTTTTTTTAGTCTAGGCCTAACCTAAAAGTATGTTTAATTTATTGTACCTGCCTTAACGGCAACATACACACATGCTCTATGTTTTTGTGCGCATCTTTGAATGATATAAGTTTCATCTTTCAATTGTTGTTTTTTAGTTTTTCATAATGTTGCTTATTTACTGGTATTTCAGCTATTAGGCACTATGTATTTAAAGTCCAACTTGATCCTGTGAATTTGTTCGTTGAATGATACTGGCCACTAATGATTTTCTCTAAGGCGGGTTACACACTGAAGTGGCGTGGCATGCAGCTTGCTGCAAGTGGCAAGTAGCTGCTCGCCACGCGAAAATCAACCAATGCTTTTAAACGGGATCCTACACACTGAAGTAGCAGTGGCGTGGCGCATCTTCCGTGCATCGCGCTGCGCCACGCATCTGCCACTCGAACACCGATCGGTCGGTGTTTGGCGACGCATGCTACACGCATCTCGACCCAACGCATGCGCAGATACCACTCTCTGGCCTTTGTCAGTGTTTGATTCAGGGCTTATTTGTGTTCCACAGGTCCTAAATTGAACAAATTTAGAAATATTTATCCGAGTTCAATAAAATTTGAACCACATATAGAAAACATATCTATAATAATAATATAAATAAATCAGATTGTTACAACAAATTTTAATATTTTTACTGATTAGGCCTATAAAAACTATTTTCCGATATCTTTATTCGGTGAAAAATTGTTTGTTCATGTCTTCAGTAAAAATTGAATAACTTTAAAAATATTTAACCGATTTTAATAAAATTTGAACCACGTTTAGAAAACATAAATAAAATATTAATTTTAAAAATCAGATTGTTACAGCGAATTTTAACACCTTTACTGACTAGCCCTATAAACATTACTATTTAAAATTCGACAAATGGTGAACAATATTTTTTTTATTTTGTATTATTTGACATTTATTTTGGTTATATATTGGGTTATGAATATAATAAGTTAAAGATAATTTTATTATGAATCCAAATCTGTTTTAATATTTAAAATCAAATGTATAGATCAAAAGATATGTACATTTAAAAAATGTATTTTGTTTACAAAGTATATAGGTACGTTTTCGATACTAAAAATTTAATAATAATTATTATTATAAATAAAGTAATTCAAATATATTTTCCAGCTAACAACGGGAACAGCTCGTCTTCACTTGTGGATATTTTTGAAAATACTGAGTAGACCTATATGAGTACAGATATAAATGTATGGCCATGTGGCGCCATTCCAGTGTGTAAGCTCCTTGCATTGTACTCGCGGATGCACTGGCATGACGCATGCAGCGTGCCTCCGCGTGGCAGCCACGCCACTTCAGTGTGTAACCCGCCTAAGCCAGCTGATTCCTTTTGCTACAATTGTACAATTGTCTTAGATGCACAATCACGTGTTTTAATAATCAGCTGGATAGAGAAACTTGAAGTGATGATAAAATACGTTTTAAAAAGTTATTTTATTACATTCTAAATGAAATTATTTAAAAAATGTAAGTAAATTGTGCAAATATAGAATGATCGATCTTTCATTTAAAACAATCTGCGTGTAAAACTTTTCAGTGGAAACCTCAAGTGAACTCTTCAAAGAAGTGCAAAGTTGTAATTATACCCCATGTTAAATCTCCATAAGCAAAGTTTATTTTCCATTTTTGATTCAATCAACATAAATATTTTCAAAATAAAAATAAAACCTGCACATATAGGACCGATAACCTTTGTTTTGGTACAACCCGCATGTAAATCGGTTCAGTAGAACGGTCAGGCTCGCTGTCATAAGCTTTAAATTTTTTCCCTATGTTAAATCTGCATAAGAAAAGTTTATTTTCCATTTTTGACCCAATTAACATAAATATTTTCGAAATGCAAATAAAACCTGCACATATAGGACCGCTAACCTTTGTTTTGGTACAACCCGCATGTAAATCGGTCCAGTAGAACGGTCAGGCTTGCAGTCATAAGCTTTAAATGTTTTCCCTATGTTAAATCTCCATAAGAAAAATTTATTTTCCATTTTTGACCCAATTAACATAAATATTTTCAAAATACAAATAAAACCTGCACATATAGGACCGCTAACCTTTGTTTTGGTAAAACCGGCATGTAAATCGGTCCAGTAGAACGGTCAGGCTCGCTGTCATTAGTTTTGCAAAAGTTTTTCAGTATATAAGATTGTCTAAAAACTAAAAATGTTGTAGCTCGGTAATTTTCCAGAGCCTTTTTTAGAAGAGGTTCAACCGCCATGAATGTTGAATGCAGGTAAACATACTATGACTAAATACCATAAGTAAAACTTCATTCTATATATTTTTTAATGCTTGCATTTCTTACATATAAAATAAAATAATTTATGTTACTAACTTATATTTGTTTACAAAAGTACAATTAAGTAATATGTGTTACTTTACTTCAATATTTTACTAGTGAACATTTTCGTTAGTTTTTTACCCTGATTCTATACAAAATATTTTAAGACATGGCGGTCCTCTTCTAAAAGAATCCATAATATTGTAAAATAATTGTACATGGGTAAAAGATGTTCCAAATTTGTATTCAAAATTTGCTTTTAACATAGTTTCTCCATTCAAAGATATTAAATATTTCGTAAAAAAGAATGGTTGATAACTGAAAAACAAAACATTTCCGAACCTATTTTTATATGAACTTTTTTTTATTTTCACCCTGTACATATTGTTGATTTTGTAAATTTTATTTCTCTATCCACACATAGTCTATTTCGCTTAAAATATCCATCAATCTGATTTGATGCCATGTTAACATGTTTTACACCTATATATTGTTTTGATTAAAGTAAACTACAACAATCAGCAACTTCTCTCTAATTGCATTTTGAAAGGTTTATAAATAAAAGAACCTAACATCTCATCCGTGAAGTAAGTATAGCGAGCAAACGAATCGGTTTAGACTGTTGCGCATTGGTTGATTTCAATTGAAATGCCAATAATTCACTTATAAAGAATCTCATTAACAAATTTTGTGAGTTTTTTTTTTATAAATAATTCAAATGTAATAGTTGGATGTTACATTATTTAAAAATTTTTTAAAGTAAACAAATATGAAAGTAATAATGTGTTTTATTTATGTTTCAAATTAGCGGCTCTAAATTTCAACATCATGGTTTTTGTGTTTTATTTATTATGAAAAAAAGCTTTATAGTAAAAATACTTGAGTCGAGTCGCGTCCGTTGGCCAACGATGTACATATTATGTTTTTATCACGTATTTATTTGTTTGAGTGTTTTGTGTTGTGTAGTGTTTTGTTAAGTGTGACTATGACAATTTCTGTGTAATATGTGTTTTTACTTGACTTGACAATGGAGACATGAACTCCGAAATCGATAGTCCCTTTACAAAATAGGACTGAATTTAGGACTGTAGACGGACATATAAGGTATGTAACCTATTTATATTATTAAAAATACTTGAATATAGAATCTCACAACTAATGCGTTTACTAACTTAATGTTAAATTACGTTATATTCTATCAAGTATGTCTTCTCACAAACAATTTATTAGAAACATAATATATGTTAACCTACTTAGGAAAGTGTTTTAATAATTGCATCTGTTCAAATTCAATATTTATTTATAGTACCAGGAGACCGAGCTAAAGCTCGATTATAAGCAGGGCCTAGTTCGCTCGCGTCAATAACTATTATTGCAAATTTCCGTGAACATCGTTTAGGTTAGGCCTTTAACATTAAACAACTAAATAAAGGGTATGTTTTTTATCAGAAGTATTCGTTGCCATGGTAACTATAAATAGATACAACATTAGGCTTACCTCTAATAAAATACAGTTTAAAATAAAACAGATGATTATTGTAATGGCATTGAAAACATTTGCATCAGCTGTGCTTCGTTTAAAAGAAAACAGATGATTATCGTAATGACATTGAAAACATTTGCATCAGCTGTGCTTTGTATTGTTTAAAATGGACAAATTTCACTTTTTAATTTAATAAAAAGACGTAGAAAACGAATTTTCCCAGACTGGTGACCATTTCCAATCGATTTCTCGTGGCCAAAAGCCCCATATAAAATAAAAAAATAAAAAATCCTTAGACGGAGATTCCAGATCCATTTAGCAGA
>JAGFPH010005333.1:9161-36286 GCA_018207615.1 Philaenus spumarius
ACATGATTGCGAATGGTCTGGATAGGACCATCATTTAACTTTGTCTCCAGGCTTTCTTTAAAGGAATCCCAATCCGTCTGTCTTGGGTTCCTTATAAGCCTGCTCTCTGTCTCAGCCCCGCACAGTTTAAACTGAATGCGCCTGTGATCAGAGAGTGTTGGTTCCGTAGAAACTTGCCACCCATTCACTCTTCCAAAAAGTGTGGAGGAGCAAAGCGTTATGTCAATGACCTCCTTCCTTAGTCTATTTTGGAAGGTGTGGTCATTCCCGGTATTTAGAACCATAAGATTGGTCCCACTTAAG
Source organism: Philaenus spumarius (assembly GCA_018207615.1). Taxonomy (NCBI): domain Eukaryota; kingdom Metazoa; phylum Arthropoda; class Insecta; order Hemiptera; family Aphrophoridae; genus Philaenus; species Philaenus spumarius. The sequence continues at coordinate 9,465 of JAGFPH010005333.1, forward strand.
TAATTGAGGAGGGCCTCCCCTCTAGCGTTGGTGTTGGTACTTCCCCATATCACATGATGTGAATTAGAGTCGCACCCCACCACCACCGGAATGCCCTTCTTGTTACATTCTAATATTAGTTTTTCCATCTCCTCTGATGGAGGATGATGATTTATATCATATGGAAAATAAGCCGAACAAACAACTACTTCCCTCATGACTTCATCTATTTTAATCTTAACTTTAACTGCCACTAGGTCATCGGAAAGGAAACCCGCCACCGGCCATGACTCTAACCCTTTTACCATGACCGCCGCCCTTGGCCTTCCTTCCCCGCCACCACCATACAACCTATAACCAGTTACGTTTAACCCTTTTATGTTGCCTCCATACAGCCAAGGTTCCTGTATGAGAGCAACATGTACATTAGTCTCAACTAAACACCGAGAAATCAGCCGTGAGGCCGCTATGCTATGTTGTAAATTAGCCTGAATAAAACTAATTTCACTCACCTCTTTGTTCTTGTGGGGTCCAGTGATGGTCTTCTTGTCCCCTGAAGCCAGGGGGTGGTCTGTTCCTATAACGGGAGCGACGGGACCACCAACCATTGCCTGCTCCCCTCCTACTGCTTCCCTCCTTCTTTCTCTTCCTCCTTCCTAGGCTTCTCTCCCAGCGGTGTGAATGCTGCCTGTGCGAAGCCGTAAAAAGGTTTCCATTTGTAGGAGTTCTCCAGTACTCCAGCACTGACAGAATCGATGCTGAGCACAAGGCGGACTCCCTTCATTCCGTCCTCCTTGCGCTCGAAGACCCTCCAGCCCTTTGTATTTAGGCCTTCGTTTCTTCCCAGCATCTGCAGGACCCTCTCAGTAGGTACAGGTGGGCCAGGGAACCAGGCTACCACCTTCTTGTACTGAAGAAGGTCCTCCATCTTCATAACTTTGAGTTTCTTACCCCCGACCTCTCGACCGGGGATAATACTCTGCAGCCAATCTGCAGAGCGTTGGTCGGCACAAATACCGATGACAGCTCCTTTAGATAAATAGTTATCCCGGAACTTTGGAACCGCCTCCTCTTCTGGCATGCTAAACATAGCCTCAAAGATGGCTCTCCTCACCCCGTTCAAACTATCATCATCCAGGAGCTTATCCTCTGGATAGGCCTCCGGTACAATAGCCACCCTGATTCCAGGTGTGGTTACCTTGGCGTACGTACCTTTGGTTGTTCTCTTACGAGTAACATCCTCCGGTGTGGTACCCGCTGGTCGCGCCTTTTTCTCCGCTTCGGAGATCAGACCGACACTTTGGATACCCGATGGTCCAGGTTCCGGCGATCTAGGCCGTTTCCTGTCTGACTTGAAGCTAGGGGAGTTCGCTACAAGAGGTCTGGCACCCTGCACCGCCGGGGTGGTCTCTACCCCGTTTCCGGCCGCAGCAGCAGCTTGTTCAGCCGCCCGTGCCTCCCTCCGTTGCCTTCTCTCCCAGCTTGTAGGCTTCCTCTTTTTTTTTCCTTTTTCCACCTTTGAAGAAACCTCCATAGGTGTCTGAACCTCTTCCACCTCTCCACCCTCCTTCGGCCACAGATTGTCAACAGAGACTGTCGGACCCTGTGGCGAGCTTGGGTTTGAAGATGGATATAACAGGGCCGTCTCGTAATTGCTCGAGTCGATCGACATCAACGATCCCTGCGTGTCTTCGTCCTGGGTTAGACCTGCTACCCCAGATTCTTCTTTTTCTTCGTATGAGCTGGGAGACTCTGAAACAAATGGCACGTTAAAAGTTTTTTCCTTTTTGTCATTCATTTCATTATTAGTTGGTTTTTATTGTGTTGCATTTGTTATGTTGTGTGTGTATGAGTAAACAGCATTTCCAACTACTCAAAACTGCTCCATCCGCCCTCAACCACCTATAACCTGCTCCTGTCAGTCCCAGTGGCCTCGGCGGGGCCCCCCGCCCCTGCCTGCATGGTCCCATCCAGTCACCATCTGGCAGTGAAAGCAGAGGCGAGATTTTCGCCAGTTGATAGGGCAGCCAACTCATGCTGGTTAGGCTGAGTCGGGCCCCTGTACTACCTGGCAGCCCGGTGTGCCTTTCCGGTTTTCCCACTGTACCCTCTGGGTACCGACAAAGTGCAGAGGCTCGCTCAGGCAAATGGAAACAGCCCGATCAGTTTTTGTGCTGTGTGACATATCTAAGTTGTCATGGTTTGTGTGGATGCATGCGTATGTGTAAGTGATTGAGTGTATTTCTGAGTTAGGGACTTGGTGGGGTCACTACTCCCAGCGGCTGTACACTACAACCGTCCCTTCCGTGGAAGTTTAGCTCCCAGTCTAGATCCGCCATGTTCAGTATTAGCAGGGCCACCTCGTGCAGGACATGATTCATCACCATGTTTATGGTCACGTCCTTCCTTGCAGAGTTGGACGTAACCCCACGGACGGTCTTGAGTAAAGTGTCCTTGAAGGGTTTGTTAGGCCCAACTCTACTATACTCCTGGGAATGGGACAACCCCATCTCCTTGGCCCCTTTTATAGGAGTTTATAAGTCCTTTTTACTCGTCCAGCTCAAAGTTTGTCAGTAGGTTAAGTTAATTAATATTTGTTAGTTGAACCTCTCGTATCACTGAGGATGACGACTTTGTCGTTGAAACGCGTCTGATTACTAAACGTATATCTGTGACAATTAGTGTTTTGTTATTGTTGTATTCTTAAATGTAGGATATAATAACTTGTTCAACACTAACTTATTGCTAATTACAATAAACTGTAAATGTAGTAATTTAAATAAATGTTTTTATTTTTTATTATTTTAAAAATTTTGCACTAAAGGTGTTGTGTATTGGCTTCTATTGCGTAAGAGTTCATAAGTTAAAAATACTATTTTCTTATACAGCACTGAACAAGCGAAGGGCAACCATGGCCAACACCACGACGCACAGCCAGCTCCAGTCAAGAAGAAAAGCAGCAAAGATGCTCGTAGCTGTCGTCATCATGTTCGCAGTGTGTTTTTTCCCGGTGCATTTTCTAGGCATTCTGAGGTAAAAAGTCCTTCCATTTAAAATTTGCTGTTTATGTTTGGATCGATAATTTATGGTATTGAGCTATAAGGTCGCGTAACAAAACAAAATGTGCAGAATAACATCCTACATTCGTATTTGTAGAAAAACTATTACTAATTATTTACCTTAAGTCCGTCTTGTGACTCCTTGTCGTTTAGTTTAAGACGACATGTTTCGGAGCCGTAACTCCATCATCTGGTCATCCCTCTGGTGAGTTCATCGAACATTAAAAACATTAAAATTGTATAAACACACACATTTACACACGCAAACTAACACACAAACACAGTTCGTCACACGAATAAATACAAGAAATAAGCCGCATCTCAACGTCCGGTCAGTATAATGCAGTGCAGCCTACTGATCGTTATCTCTGTATGTTTTATATAAATGGTTGATAGCCGTGTCGTACAAATAGTGGGAGTTGAACGTAAGTTTGTCGTTTAATACGTCATCTGTTTTTTTTAATGTTTTATATATTTCAAACTCCTCTATAGCATTCATTATTCTTCCTTTTGTACACGTGTATAAGGCTTCTACTGTTGAGTTGTAGTCTCCCGGCTTATGATCCGATTCAATGAGGTGACCTGCATAATTTGACCTATTGATAACAGAGCTCTTGTTAGGGAGATGTTCTTTATAACGTTCCTTAAACGTTCTCCCTGTTTGACCGATATAATGTTTGTCACAATCTTGGCAATTAATTCTGTATACTCCGGACCTTTCCTCTATTGGGGTGATAATTTTTGGTTTTAACGAAGCATATAAGTTATTATTAGTACGGAATGATATGGTTATATTATGTTTCTTGAAAACGTTTTGTAAGACATTTGGTAAATATTTAGTATATTCTGAAGAAATATAGCTGTTTTTTATGGTAGTGTCATTCTCAGAGCGTTTCGTGTTCTTTTTGTTTTTGATATGTCTATTAATCAACTTGTCTATAGTTATAGTATTGTACCCGTTTGCCACAGCTATATGTTTAATGATATTGATTTCGCTTTGATAATCATCCTTGTTCATAAGTACCGTGATAAGTCTGTGGAATTAGAAAAACTAATTCATTCTCGAAGGCAAAATCTCAAGAAATTGTTACTTCCGGTCAAGAAACGTGCTTCCGATTGTTGGATTTTGTTGGCTAACGAACTCGTCCGAGCGACATAGACAACCAACATGTGTACCAAATTTGAACCAAATCGGACTTAAAATGCGACCACTAGAGTGCGAACACATATATACATTACAACGGACAAAACTCGTTGTAGGTCCTGGATTTGAATTTATGATTAATTTTATAAGTTTGAATAATCTGGACTTGCCGCGGGCTAAAGCCGCATGTAGGTCACGACAATCATGTTGACGCGGGAGAGCCGTTATCTGGCTAAGTTAAACTCTTGGACCCTGCCTGTTCGAAAAGGAGTAATTACTTGTAAAAAAATACTTAAAGATTCTGTCGGGAAGCCAAAATCCAGGAATTAAATAAAAAACAAGATCTTCAGGAAATGCATTACGCTAACCTCGGGTGTATTTACTGCAAGATTAGATAATATTAAATCACAAACTTACGTAAGATACAAGCTATTAAAGTATGGGGAAAAATTCAGAGTTCCTCTGAATTAAAAAAGAAAAGGTTTTTTAGGCTTTTCATAAGAAGGCCTAAAATAAAGGTGAAATAAGTTTTAGCGAAATTTTGTTAAAGAAAAAAGTTAATGTAAATCCACTAAGTTCAAATGGTAAAAAAGTAGGTAAAAAATAAAGTTTTTTAAATTCTAACCTAAACAAGTTTTAGTAATGGTAAACATAATTTATATTTAAAAAGAAAAACTTGAAATTTTATGAAAGGAAAAAGGTGATAGAATTTGCACATTTACAGCAAAATAATAAGTTAAACTTAAATTTGTATTAACTCAAAATGGTAAATAGTATGTTGATAACGTAGTTATGTAAAAATAATTCAGTATTTAAAATATGTTTCGGGAGTAAAGTAAAACCCAAGTTTGTAGAAAATCGTTTAACTCCCTAACCCCACAGTGAGACAACCAGAAGCAGAAACTAAGTGAAAATCCGGCTAGTTAACACAAACCATAAGGGCATAAAGAAGTGTAAGCAGAAAACCGGGAAAAACAAAAACGAAGACTTTTCCGGGAGAAATCTCCGCGGAAAAACGCGCGCGGGTCGTGTACGCGAACCAAGAGTCGAACGAACGTCACTCGAGTTCGTGTGTAAAGAAGACAACGAGCTGAATCCAAAAATGTCACTCTCATGGAAATCGGGAAAACCCTGGAGGAGTTACAGATGAAAAGGATTTTCCACAGCCTAAACTGCGTGGAACGAGGTAAGAGAACGGCACGGCGGAGGGGCTAGCTAGAAATGAGTCGACTGGAGAGGGAGCAGATCTACCAACATACGAAAGTGGGCGTACTCCAAAAACAAAAGGAAAATTACATAAAACAATGACTAAATCAAGTTTAAAAATAAAGGAAAAATCACCATAAAATTCAGGATAAAAAATAACGTAGACTAGGAGTTAAAAATTGTCGAAAAAACGTATTTTAAAGACTTGTAATAATACAGTGATAGTAAGTTTAAGTTGGCATGGAAGTAGTGCCGAAAAAGTCTTTATAAACGATTGCTCGGGGAAACTCGAGAGTCTTATTAATTTCACTGTGTAAGTGAACACATGGGGCCTTCATAATTTTGCGATGTAAGTAGACACATCGGAGCCTTGATATTTTTACGACGTAAGCGGACGCATCAGGAGCTGTTACTTGTGTTTTATAAAATACTATAGCATGAAAGAAGCTAAGTATTTTCTTCGTTAACCTTATAATTTGTATAACAAGTGGAAAGATACGTCGTTGCGGTTTTAACCTGGAATGCAGCAATAGACACAGCAAAAATCTACAAGAACGTCCGTGGCAACTTAGTCATTACAAAGTCGGCCTAACTTGGAATATTCTGGAGGAGGAACATAGCCTGCAAATCAGCTGATACATGGAGTGATTCGCATAGCTTCTAGAAAGGACTCCAGGACATCACCAGGCGACCACTAGGACATGCAACTGTAACGTCGAGGGAATAGTCGAACCGGGACTTCAGACACGACATCACCACAACCATCTTTAAGAATTCATCCAACATTCTTCCAGACAACCCTACAGGAACCTATCGCCATCAACGAGACAACTCAACCAGCACGCAGAGCATCTGTAGCCTGCCATCGTTAAACAACGCTCGCGGACTTCACATCAAACGTCGCGACGCCTGGACAAGTGTGAAAAGGTCGGTAGAAACGTAAATACGTTAGTCCCTGTTAAAAATTTGCCTGAAGTAAATTCAAATAAATTTATTTTAAATACTGGGTTACTTAGGATGTTAGATTAGATAAAATATTTGTATTATTAATTAAAAAATTAAACTCATTAAATCGTAGATTCAAATTAAATCTTTCATTAAAATAAAAATTAGATTAAATTGAGATCAAAATATTAGAATAAACTATAGTTAGGTAAATAATCAGTTCTGCCTTGTAGTTTAAGAAATTATAATTGAATTTGAAAGAAAAGTTATTATTTTGTATTTGTTGGATAAAGGTAAATTCCAAAAAGTTTATTTTGTTTGAAATCTGAAAAAAGGAGTTATTTAAATTTTATTTGCTTTATACAAAAGTTATTATTTACAAAAAACACCTAGTATTCAAATATCCCAATAGTTTATGAGTTATAGATTAAGAATTGATACAGTGAAATTTCATAAAATATTTGCAAGCACAAATAAGCAATTTACAAGGTTAGTTTCAGTGTACTCACTACTCAGAGGTTTACAAAAAGTAAAATCATTAACTTGTGTTCTAACTGAGCTAGATTCAAAAATAAATTACTGGAAGTATAACGTAGAAGGTTTTTTTTTAGTCGGGATATTCAGAAAACTGAATATTTGACACATAGTTATTTCACCTAGGCCAAACAAAGCGAGATTGCCTATAAGACTTCCAGTAGGTGGAAATAACTTATTCTCCAACAAAGAATTCTCGAATAGGAGAGTTCCGTTGTAACATATATATTACAACGTATAATCGCGTGCTAACGTAGCGAGCGCAAATTTGTTTTTATTTGGCCCCACGCTGCGACGCCAATTATACAACGGAACACCTATTGACGTTGTTCTGCTCCACGTTCGGGAGCCAATTAAACAATGAACAATCGCGTGCTGACGTTCTTTTGTTGTATAATAAGTTACAACACCTACTGGAAGCCTTTAGCCAAAATTTTATCTTTAGCTTAGGTGATGCAACTGGGTGTCTGATACCTATTTCTATAAGTATTTCGACTGACTCTAACACTTTAAAATAGCTTCCAGAAATTAATAAGTTTACTAGCTCTGAATTTAATTTACGAGAACTCTTGATTATTTTTGATCTCAGGGAAATGAGAACAGTGGAACAGCCCTTATAACTTACCTTATTTGTGCTTTGATTACTTCTACAGCTAAACACATTTATTATACTATTTCTAATAAAGGAAATTATCATGAATGGATAACCATAAACAGGTAATTGATTACTCTCAGTATTTCAGTATAAAAATTAATAATTAATTTATTCAAAATTCAAAATCAAAACCTTTTCAAAATTAAACATAAACAACTCGCTTTTCTCACCATCTGCTTGTACATATAATTTCTATTCAATATTAATGTTAAACCTATAATTCTAATTTCTAATAGGCTTGGCAGACAGTCTAATTTTATAATCAATTTAATTTTAATTTATTTGAATTTAATTTATTTACATTTAACTTTAGGGAATATCGAATTTACATTTATTTAATTTATGATTTGAATTTAATTTGACACTAACCTATCTCAACCAGTACTTTAAATATTTTTATTGAATTTACTCAGGCAATTAATTAAAATGGGGGACAACGTATTCTCGTTTACACAGACCTTAATTCAGCGTTTTTCACCTCCGGTTTTCCGTGATGGATGCCGCTATGTTGATGGGCTGGTGCTGGAGCTGATATGATGCTGTGTCTGGTAGCCTGGATTTTCTGATTTAAAGTTGTTGGGTTGATATGATGGCTACAGATGTACTTGAAGAGCAGATCTGGTAGAATCTAGTAGAGTTACAGTTGATCCTATTTCTTCCTTGGTTCGTGAGAAGTGAAGTTCCGTTTAGAAGATCATGTCCTGAAGGATTGCCTATTTCGTCTCAGTATCGCCAAATAGAGTTATTTTTGCTTTAACTCATTTGGATAGGCCGTAGAGTTAATCCTGAAGAACTACTTCTGACTTATTTAAGTTTAACGAAGAAAAAATATTTGCTGCAGAGTGACGTGAAGTCTACATTCGTAACAATTTGAATCTCGAGTAAGTTTTCGAGCGAATCCGAGAGAGTCAGCGATTCCGAGAGAGTAAGCCAGAGTAAGCCCGTGGATTTTTCGCGTTCAATCCTTTATACACTTCGTGACGTCATTTCTTACATGCCCTTTCCCTCATTTTTTCATTAAGCCAATTTTTCTTTTGTATAAACTTTTTTGGTCTTGAAATGTGTCTAAATTCGCCCTGGTTAATTTTATATAATTTTCTTCTTTTCTTTTCCTTCCATTTTCCTGGAAAACACCAATTTCTCTGGTTAATCCGGTTGCTCGTTGACGCCCCTTTCTGTAACCGCGACTTCATCCCTTCCACTTTGGCCATTGCATCTTACTTGTTTTTGATTTCCCGCTGTATCTTTTTTTCCTTTTAAGTTTTCCTTAATTTTCTTTTTGCACATTTTCCAGATTGTTCTTGGCTATCCGTACGTTTTTGAATCGTGTCTGTACTGTGATATTTACGCGTGCGCGGCACGTTTACAATTTTCCGCGACTTCCGCGACTGTCTTTCGCGTTCAATGTCTTTTTTGTTTGTTTACGCCGATTGTCTTTAACACCTGTATAGTTCTAACACTTTTCACCATTTTTACTTATTTTTTCTCTTCTGTGACTTAGCCTACAATCGCAAAAAAAGTTCTTTGGGGGTTTTTTATTTACTACGCGAAAAATATTTAAGTTACTGGTTTCCTAACAATACAATGTTAATCTAACCCTAAATCTCTTTACTTTATTATTTTTTTTTTAAATTTAAAAATTCAACTTTTATTACTTTAAAAGGCGTGAAAACTCTCACCATTTTATCTTAATTTAATTTTACTTTTTGTTCCCTTTTTTACACAGAACTATTCATTCTTTAATAACTCTTGTGAGTGAAAACCTTTGATTTTAATTATTTCTCCCTTTTTAGGGTGTGTGAAATTTGACACTTGAGCTAACTTTTTTATTTTCAATAATTCGACTTTTTCTTATATAACCTTTTATTTTCGTCTACTTATGTAGATTCCAAAAATATCTGACTTTTTCAGTTTCGAGTTAAATTGAACTTTTCCCTTAACTTTAACCCCTGTTTACTTTGGTAGTGTTACCTTTTATGATTTGAAATTCACACGGCCGTAACTCACGCGTTTAGCGCTACGTATTAAACCATGAAAACCACAAATGCATAAAATTCCTGGATTCCTTTATTCCCCCAAAACTCAGCTACTTTCAGGCTAAGTCAGATTTCCTTTCTTGACGTGTCCTAGATCAAGGTTCATCTTGGGAGATAAGCCTTGCTCTGATTTAACTTGTATTTTTGACCTACAATTGACACTCACCGAAGTCCGGCCTTGAAAACATCGAATTTTATAATTTAATATAAAAACCGATTTTTCCGCCTTACAACGGCTAATATCCGTTGTAATATATATGATTTTTAAATCCCAAAACGTGTTCTGGGGACCATGATCGGTTCTAATTGGCTACTTCCGACCTTGGGTCTTACCATAAGGGCCACTGCAATAACTCAATTTTCCTATGGAAATTCGCTAAAAAGGATAAATAAATTTTTGAAAAAATATATAATTTGAATATTTACAGTTAATTAATCTATTAAAAAATATCGTACAAAATAGAAAAGTAACAAAACCTAAACATTCTCAGTTTGAACTCTCAATCAACCTACATTCAGTTGCAATGTTTGCAGAACTGATGTATTTCTTCAAAAATGCCGTCGTTTGATACATGTCAACAGGGAGGTGATTTGTAAACTTGCATTGTCTCACTTGGTCACGAAAAATTATCAATAAACAGCCGTACTTTGAATATATATAACTAATTGAACAACAATATTCAGTATTGGAATACCATTATACATTAGTGGCGGAAACCAGTGAAATAAGATGTATTGTCGTACGGCATTGTCGTAGGCCTAAACTGAACTTTCATGTGAAGTACTTTCAGAAAAGAAGGCAAGTAAAAATATCCTTAAATAAAATTCTTGCAAACGATATCATATAGAACCGTAAATTTATTAGGCCTACTGTACTAGATGACCCGGCAATGCTTCGTTATTGCATAATTATTTTGGTGAAATAAATGCGACAAATAATAGTAATTTTGTGTGTCATAAGGATATGAATCGTAGTTTCTAAACCATGTCATTTATACCACTTCATAGCTGTACTAGATTTACATGTCATCATAGGACCTAGTTCAACTGTTTTGTCTTTGTGATAATCGGTGTTGCAGTTCTAGTGAAACCCTGACATTGATTTTTCAGATGGAAGCACCTTCATGTGACATCTTTTAGAACTGTATTTTTTAACGGCAGCCATTTGAGTAACTTTGACCCCACAAACAACCTAAAATTTTGATTTTTTTAAAAACCCTTTCTTATCGAGCACCTATAGCCCTAGAGGAAGCTACATACCAAATTTCATTCCAATCCATCCGTTTCGTAGTTTTGGAGAGATCGTGATTTAGTAACTTTGAACCACCCAAACCCCCTTAAAATTTCGAATTTTTTGAAAACTTTTCTTAGTTAGCACTTAGGTTTAATGTTTAAAATTGTTTTAATTTAAATGCTTCCATTTTGCCCTAGAGGAAGCTACATACCAAATTTTGTTAAAATCCGTTTGGTAGTTTTGGAGAAATCGTGATTTAGTAACTTTGACCGCCAACCCCCCTAAGATTTCGAATTTCTTGAAAGCCTTTCTTAACCAGCACCTGCGGCCCCTAGATGAAGCTACATAACAAATTTCATTCCAATCCGTTCAGTAGTTTTAGAGAAATCGTGATTTAGTAACTTTGACCTCCCTAAACCCCCTAAAATTTAGAATTTTTTGAAAACCTTTCTTATTTAGCACATATGGCCATAAAAGAAGCTACATTCCAAATCTCGTTCCAATCTGTTTGGTAGATTTATAGAAATCGTGATTTAGTAACTTTGCCCTCCCCCTCCCCTAAGATTTTGAATTTTTTGAAACCCTTTCTTAGTGAGCACTTATGGCCATAGAGGAAGCTACATACCAAATTTCGTTCCAATCCGTTCAGTAGTTTTTGAGAAATCTTGATTTAGCAACTTTGACCTCCCTAAACCCCCTAAAATTTCGAATTTTTTGAAAACCTTTCTTATTTAGCACCTATGGCCATAAAAGAAGCTACATTCTAAATCTCGTTCCAATCTGTTTGTTAGTTTTATAGAAATCGTGATTTAATAACTTTGCCCTCTCTAAACCCCCCTAAGATTTTTAATTTTTTGAAACCCTTTCTTAGTGAGCACTTACGGCCATAGAGAAAGCTACATACCAAATTTCGTTCCAATCCGTTCAGTAGTTTTTGAGAAATCTTGATTTAATAACTTTGCCCTCCCTAAACCCCCCTAAGATTTTGAATTTTTTGAAACCCTTTCTTAGTGAGCACTTATGGCCATATAGAGGATTAGCTACATACCAAATTTCGTTCCAATCCGTTCAGTAGTTTTCGAGCTTTCGTGATGAGTGAGTGAGTGAGTTGTATTAGGCTTGTATATATATAGATTTAAGAATAAGGATACCTATTAGCTAACCACTCCTGCGAATCAAGTAGATATGTTGTTGAGGACAGTTCTTTTAGTGTTTGACAGTACATATCTTTTTATTTATTTGGGAATAAGGTGACCCTAGAGCTAACCCATTACTGCAAACCAAGTGAATGTTTTGTTTAGGGCAGACCTTTAAGTGTTTGACCAAGACCATGTATAAAGTTAACGGTCATTTTTTATTTTTATTTTATTTTATTTTCATTACATTAGATTCCAAAAGATACCTGCCGGCGTCGACCAAATAAATCTTTTGCCCCCTTAAATTTCCTAGTTATTCCCACCTAGTATTGCCCGTCTTTCTCATACAGTCACAGATTGTTGCACACTTTCACCTAGAATTATTGCATTTTCTCAGTTACCCTTGACTCAATGATAAATAAACGGTACCAGGAACTGGCACATACTTTCTCACAAATACATTTAAATTACTAAACAGATTCACTGTGACTTGTAGGGTGGGGTAGGAGAGTTTTTTTATTGAAGTTGGAGATTAACTAATAAATATTATTATTATCTAGAGAGAAAACTATTCGATCGATTTCGAAAAAATTTGCACCAAACACGTCAATTAGGTCTTCATAGAAGCACGTAAAATGGTTTTGAAATTTTTTTTTAAACAACCCGCTTTATGGCCAAAAATCCCCAAAAACAGTTATTATTATTATTATTATTATTATTATTAGCTAAACGAGAATTTTTAGAAAAATGCGGGTTTCTGTATATGGTAGGGCACATTAAAGGCTACAAATAAGCCACATTTTATCAAAATCGTTGAGCCGTTTTTTAATAAAAAAATAATAACTGATTTTTTTGGGGGTTTTTGGCCAAAAAGGGGGTTGTTTTTCAAAATTGTTCAAAACGCTTTTTCGTGCATCTATACAGGTGTACTGGACATGTCTGGTGCAAATTTGGTTGAAATCGATTGAATAGTTTTCTCTCTAGCTTTGTATACTTTTATTAAAGTAGGCGATTAACTAATAAATATTATTATTATTAGCTAGAGAGAAAACTATTCTATCGATTTCGAACAAATTTGCACCAAACACGTCAATTAGGTCTTTATAGATGCACGTAAAAAGGTTTTGAAAAATTTTAAAAAACAACCCCCTTTATGGCCAAAAACCCCCCAAAAATCAGTTATTATTATTATTATTAGCTAAACGAGAATTTTTAGAAAGATACGGGTTTTTGTATATGGTAGGGCACATTAAAGGCTACAAATAAGCCAAATTTTATCAAAATCGTTAGAGCCGTTTTTTTATAAAAAAATAATAACTGTTTTTTGGGGGTTTTTTGGCCTAAAACGGGGTTGTTTTTCAAAATTGTTCAAAACCCTTTTTCGTGCATCTATACAGGCGTACTGGACATGTCTAGTGCAAATTTGGTTGAAATCGATCGAATAGTTTTCTCTCTAGCTTTGTCTACATACAGACATACAGACATACATACAGACATACAGACATACATACAGACATACATACAGACATACAGACAGACATTTTGTAAAAACCACTTTTTTGGACTCAGGGGGTCCCAAAACGGATATTTCCACAAAAATCTCAACATCGATTTTTTTTGCGATCACTATACTTTCTCTATACTATAGTATAGTGAGAAAGTAAAAGTGAGACACCATTGGATTTGTCTTTAAACCGTGTACATTGTTTGAATCTTAAAATGTTTTCGTGAAATCTTTAGTTGTTTTAGATATTTAACTTTGAAAATTTTGAACCGCCGCCATCTTGAAACGGATAACTTCAGAAAAATAAAATTGTGCGCATTTGTGTAAACCAGTGTGATAAACCTTCATACTGAGTTTCGTAAATGTATCTTAAACCGTTCATGAGATAATATGTACATCGATAAAACACATACAGACAGACAACTTCTAAACTAAGCAAGATAAGACACATGTTATACTATATTATTTGCTAGTTTTTACCTGCTGAATAACATAGTAAAGTTTTTTCCTTTTTTTTGCGCTAGGTGTAAAAAAATGTGCAGGCACATGCCCTGTTGGTACCGCACAACAGGGTTATGTAGGGATGGCCCTGTGCCGACCCACTAAAATCTCACCTCTTTCTCCGGCCCTTGTTGTTGGACAGGGTATCACTAGTAGCATAACTTCCTGAACAACCGGGCACCTTTCAGTCGTACGACTGTCCTACTGTTCAGACATCTTCTTACTTATTTCTCAGTTCTTCTTCCTTCCGCTTCATCACCGTTACGATGTAGTTTGCAATACTATCCCACTTTTCTTTGCTTCTTAGCATCAACGTTATTAGATTTTCCGGAACAATTTCTTCTTTTATGTTGTTTTGCAGCTCTTCTTTTAGTTTTTTTTCCACATTTACACTTGAACAGAGTATGTTCCACATCATCTTCCTGTCCACAGCTGTCACAAATGCTGCTATCAATTTTCTTAAATCTCCATCAATAATATTTAAAGCAACCATGTCCAGTAAATGTTTGTGTCAAGTAGAAATTTACCTCACCATATTTCCTGTTCATCCACAGTCCTGGATCTTTTGAAATTCTATGGGTCCATCTTCCGTTGTTATCGTTGTCCCATTCCTCCTTCCACCTCTCATTAAGCCTCTCCCTAGCTTCTCTACTTATTGTGGTTTTGGGATTAATTTCATTCAACTTATGTTCCTTGTAAACCTCCTTTCTCTCGCAACCAAAACGGTGCACTGGTGGTATTCCTGCTACAACCATTACAACTTGCGAGACTGTCCTATATGCAGCAGTGACTCTCAGTGCCACTTGTCTCTGGACTGACAGCAACCTTCTCCTATGGACTTGCTTAGTCATTGCTTCGCTCCAGGCCGGTGCTGCGTACAGTATTATGGAATGAACCACACTTGCATACAGCCGTTTTTTTTTTCTTTTGGTCCTCTAACATTGGGCATCAAGCGCGATAGGTTACCTGCTACAGTGGCGGCCTTCATACATGTGGTCCGAAAGAAAGTCCTCTGTCCACTTTTACTCCAAGGTATCTCAGCTGTGTCTTGGTAACACGGTAAAGTTTGGCAGAATAGTTTTGAGATACCCTTTATAATGTTTTAAAGTTGGCGTGTATTTATGAAATGTTTCTTTAGATTAATATTATATTGAAACTATCAATAACACTAATATAACAATAAACACCTGTAATTATTATAATTATGGAATTAAGTGGTAGTTTGAGTTCGGGATTGGATAATTTTATAGAACAATCACAATTTGCTTTGATATCCTGTAACATAGAAGAACAGTTTTTTAGACATGACCTAATTCACTATGCATTCTGTTACAGACATAGGCCTAGTTGGTTGTGCATTGTTTTAATGTTTGTTTGTCCCCCCTACAGGTACACAACTCACGTCCCCCAGAACAACGTCACGTCTGCATTGTCCATGATGACACATTGGCTTTGCTATGCTAACAGTGCTGTCAATCCGCTGATATACAACTTCATGAGTGGTAAGTCTACAGTCTTTTGTATAGTGTGTTGATAAAGTACCGCCCGCACTACTCTACTGGAGGTTATCAATTATAAAATCGTATTTACGTTAAAAAAAATCTGCGTGAAACTTTCAAACTTGAACTGAATTTTGCCTGTCCCCCCAAAGTGTACTACTTTTGGGCACATTTAAAATTTAAAAAAGTACGATGAAATCGATCATATCAAACTGTATGTTTAAAATTTTAACTAACGCAATAGTACAAATGAAATTAATTATTTACTTTATCTAAAATGCTACTAATAAATTTGGACTTTAAAAAAAAACATTATTGAGTGTTATATCCGCCCGTTGTGCCAAAATTTCGGCTAGGTTAATGTAAAAATACTTTTATTTTCATAATTGTTGGTTTCCAAGTCACTTTGAATAATATAGAAGATAATATATTAATAAATATTACCTTGTTAAATTTGTCCGTCATGTGACTTCTGAAGAATGATTAAGTAATCTTAATACGACGCGTTTCGGGAAGGCATTCCCACTGTCAAGCACACATAAAACACAAACACACAACTCTTTTATAAAACGTTTAAAAACAAATTTAAACATAAATGCCGAGTAATAATTTATTCCTACGATGTACATCGTTGAGCGGCCACTGCTGTACTAACATAATCTATGGAATATCAATATTTATTTAGCCTAAGGACCGGTTTTCATGAGATAGCCGAGGGCTGTGTCATATAGATCATTACTCTTGAATGACAGCTGATCGTTTAAGACATTGGCGGGATATTTGTTAAATTCTTTGTATATTTCGAATTCTTCCATTGCGTCCAAAAGTCTTCCCTTATTGCAACAATGGATTGGGGTCAAATTTGTGTTAAAATCAGTGTATGAATGGTTGGAGTCAATTAAATTTTGAGCGAAGTTTGAATTTATTTTGCGCATGTTGTTGTGTGACAAATGTTCTGTAAACCGTTATTTGAAAGCTCTGCCCATCTGACCAACATAGAAACTGTCACAATCATCACATTCAATTCTATAAACTCCCGATTTCTTTTTCGTCGGGATCAAACGTTTTGGTCGTAATAACTTTTGCACGTTATTATTGGTGCGAAAAGTAACGTTGATATCATGTTTTGCAAACGTGTTTATTATTTATTATTATGTGGAACGACGTTTGAATATTCGACTGAAACAAATTTCCTATTTTTACTTTTAGTGCGTTGGATGGGGTTTTGTTTGTTTGAAATATGTTTACGTAGCAATTTATCGATCATTACGTCATGATAACCATTCGCATGTGCTATGTATTTGATGGTTTCAAGTTCGTCACGGAAGTCCTGTTGGTTCATTGGTATTGTTAAAAGACGGTGGACAAAGCTATTGTACGCTGCCATTTTATGTGATATCGGGTGGTGTGAGTGCGCATGTATGGTTGTGTCGGTAGTGGTGGGCTTTCGGAAGAATTTGTACTTGAGCATATCTGACACTTTGGCTATAGTTAAATCAAGAAAATTTATGCTGTTGTCTAATTCAGTCTCGATTGTGAATTGGATCTTCGGGTTGATCTTATTGAGGTACAGTTTAAGTATTTCCGCCTGACGTAATGTTCCATCGAACATAAGAAACGTGTCGTCAACATATCGTGTGTAAAAAATAATTTTCGCACTATGTGGATTGATCCCAGACATTATAAAACATGATATCAACGTTACTTTTCGCACCAACAATAACGTGCAAAAGTTATTACGACCAAAACGTTTGATCCCGACGGAAAAGAAATCGGGAGTTTATAGAACTGAATGTGATGATTGTGACAGTTTCTATGTTGGTCAGACGGGCAGAGCTTTCAAAGAACGGTTTAAAGAACATTTGCCACACAACAACATGCGCAAAATAAATTCAAACTTCGCTCAACATTTAATTGACTCCAACCATTCATACACTGATTTTAACACAAATTTGACCCCAATCCATTTTTGCAATAAGAGAATACTTTTGGACGCAATGGAAGAATTCGAAATATACAAAAAATTTAACAAAAACCCCGCTAATGTCTTAAACGATCAGCTGTCATTCAAGAGTAATGATCTATATGACACGGCCCTCGGCTATCTCAAGAAAACCGGTCCTTAGGCTAAATAAATATTGATATGCCATAGATTATGTTAGTACAGCATTGGCCGCTCAACGATGTACATCGTAGGAATAAATTATTATTCGGCATTTATTTATGTTTAAATGTGTTTTTAAACGTTTTATAAAAGTGTTGTGTGTTTGTGTTTTTTATAAAGTGTGTTTTTAGTGTTTTATGTGTGCTTGACAGTGGGAATGCGTTCCCGAAACGCGTCGTATTAAGATTACTTAATCATTCTTCAGAAGTCACAAGACGGACAAATTTAACAAGGTAATATTTATTAATACATTATCTTCTATATTAAAAATACTTCTTGAACGATTTAAATTTATGAATTTTGTGGAGAGAGGGGTAAAATTAGAAAAATATGATAAAATGAACATCAACCAGTTTCTTTTAAGTCTGTACAAAACTTAAGGGGTACTTTATTAATGTACAGTTTACCACATCATTTAACTAAGTATTAACAAACTAATTTATTACGCGTAAATAATACGCTGCCCTATCTGACATACTTACATTCTTAGTGATCACATTGACAGAATACAACGTGAACACTGGATCTCACAAATAATACGTTTATTAACTCAATCGCGTTTCAACGACTTAGTCGCCATCTTCAGTGATGCACAATAATCAATCTATAACTAACCTGACAGTGTTTCATGTATTTGTACAAAACAAAAAGGTCCGTGGATTAAGGTTACGTTACATTAGTAAGCCGTCACCAAACGCACGAACAAATTACTAAACTAATAATAAGCTCAATCAATTCATTATTTTTGTTTACATTAATATAGAATTTTGTGTATTTCGTAACATTATTTACAGTCATTTTACGATATTTGTTAATATATAAAGTTTCCCAGCCATCTGTTTTGTTAAGTTTAGTTACATTTTTCAATAATACAGAGTTTTATATTTTAAAACATCCAAACAATGCCCAGCCATCGCAGATTTGTCTGGCCTACTGTACTTTAAATAAGAAAAATGTTCTTAGTTCTGGTCTTCATGCTTCTTTTGGTTTGGCCTATATATTTCTTCGGGACAAATTTCGCAGTTTATACATTAAATTTCAGATTTGTCTTGTTCTTGAACTTTTTCTTTACAATTTCCTAACGTTATACCAAGATTTTCTCAGATGACAAAGCTACATTTAAATTTGCTTATTTTGCTAGCGATGTTTTAACAATATTAGATAATGGTGGAGCATTGTTGTGTTAACCCATCGTTATCGGTGTTTGTTGCTTTCCAGGGTTAGAGCTTGATTACTTGTTTTAATAATTTCATTTGTTTTACTATGTTATCCTACTACTTTAAATGAGCAATGCTTGTATCTTTGTATCTGTCGCGGATCTCGAAAACGGCTCTAACGAATTCAAAGAAATTTTCTATTTAGGTGTAGTTTTGATTTTTAAGTACACCCATATAAGTTGTATTTCGTGTAAAAACGCAATTTTTTGAGAAAATCAAATTTAAAAGTTTAAAAATTTTAACATAGGGTCTTTTGGGTTGCTATATTGGTTACAAAATAACAACGAAATAGTAAATAAAGCGATCAAAACAGCTGTTTATAAACAAGCCAATTTATACTGTTTTAGCACGTTGGAAATAGAGTGGAATAGAACTGAGATTGAGTATTATCCAAAGTCAGCTGTTCATTAGATTGTTTTTAATTACTGTTAAAAAATAAGCTTATTTATACTGTTTTAGCACACGTTGGAATTAGAATAAATTGGACCTAATTTAACAATTTATTTTGTAAAAGAAAAGGGAAACTTGGTAAAGATGGATAAATTCTAATAGTCCATTTTGAAATATAGGCCTGGCTCTTTTCTGAAACATAGTATTGAGGTTATGTTAATCCTGCAATAATTTTTACTATATGTAGGCCTGGTTTCAAAACTTTAGTTCAAGATAGAAGATAGTAGAACTAGGACTAAAATCGTAATGAAAGCCTCTCACGTTTCTAAAGCATGTATTTGAGGTTATTAATTACTCTTGTAAATACTGTTAATATAAACTATAGAGGTATTTGTTTTATTGATGCTATTGTTAAACTTTTTACGGGTATAATTTTAAATAGGTTAGAAAAATGGGTTAGGGAAAACGATATATTGAATGAGTATCAAGCGGGGTTTAGGAAAGGTTATTCCACCATTGACAATATATTCAATCTCATGTCTATGATAAATCTAAGGCTTGCATTAAACAAGGGAAAGCTTTATTGTTTTTTTGTTGATTTTTCTGCGGCCTTTGATAGGATAGATCGAAAGTCATTGTTTTATAAATTATATTCTCTGGGAGTGTCCACAAAAATTGTAAGGATATTACAAAATTTGTATAATTTTACAGCAGCAGGGGTTTGGTGTGGGGAAGGGGTGTCTGATTGTTTTGAAACAAGCAAGGGCTTAAGGCAGGGATGTCTGTTAAGTCCCCTCTTATTCTCTTTATTTATGAATTACCTGCATGAAGTTCTAGGAGGTGGTTGCCAGTTCGGTGAAACGAAAATCAGGGTTTTGTTATATGCTGGTGACATTGTGTTGCTGGCCTCTTCTCCTGTAGTTTTGCAATATATGATAAATAATTTAGAAAAGTATTGTGACACATGGAATTTGAAAATAAATTTGGACAAATCTAAAATTATGGTCTTTTGAAATGGGGGGAAATTATCGTATCATGAGCGTTGGTTTTATAAAGGAGAAAAGATTGAATGTGTCAACAAGTATAAATATCTTGGTATGACTCTTACCCCCGCGTTGTCTTTACAATGCCATTTTGAAGAGAAACTGACAGCGTCTAAAAATGCCATCAATCATGCTTGGGTAAATTTGTTGGGACATGCAAGTATTTCCCTATTAACTAAATCGGAATGTTTTAAAGCTGTAGCCAGGTCAATCATGTGTTACGGAGCCCAAGTGTGGGGATATCGGGAACATGATTCGGTAGAACAGCTGTTACGTTTTGTTATCAAACGGACTCTGTTTCTGCCACAAAACACACCAAACTATATGTTGTTTTTGGAGATAAATTTTGAAAAATTATTTATTTTTGCCTTTAAGTTACATTTTAAATACGTAATAAAAGTGCTGGACATGGCCGATAACCGTCTACCTAAGATGTTATCAAAAGAAATAATTAGAAAAAAACTATTTTGGTTTCGAGAGTGGCAGTATTTGGCTGATAGGCATTCTGTGCCGTTATCAGATGATTCGGGACTATGGAGGGGACAACTGACGACCTTATGGCAGGCGATAAGGGACGATGCTAGGCAGAAATGTATACAAGCCGCTGGGGCAAGTCAGTACCATGCCTTATACAGAGAGGTAGACTTTGACCTTGGCGATAAGACTTATTTTAGAGATGAATTTAGTTCAAAATTAATTGGATGGATTTTTAAGTGTAAGGGAGATTTGCTTCACTTAAATTATAAGCCTTGGGTCAAGGAACAAAATTATAATTGCTCTCTTTGTAATTTAAATCAGTTCGAGGACACATACCATTTTATCGGAAAATGTCCAATTTTAAAAGATTTCAGATTTAGGTGGTTTAAAAAGCATGAGCTAAGTAAGGAAGAGGTTTTAAAGTATTTGAATGGGCACGATTGGGTGCGGCTTGCAAAATTCTCTCAACAAGCATGGCAATACAGATGGGCTTTAATTCAAGAATTTAATTTCTAATTATTATCGTTAATGGAATATATTTTGAAGATATTTTGCCGTTTTGTAATTTAATAAATATGTGTATATTAGTAGTCCAGATTTGTTTTTTGAATACATGTTTTCTAAAGTTGTTTGTTATTTTTAAGATCAGCAAATTCGTAATGTGTTAAGTTTCTTTGATGTAAAGTGTGTTTTTGTGTTTAAAATTACTACCCAACCAAGCAGACAGCTTAATCAAGCTATGCTTTTGGAATGCAAATGTACAGAATATTGTGTTACTATATTTTTTGTTGCAAAATAAAGCATTTTTCATTTCATTTCATACTGTTAATATATTTAAGCCTGGTTTCATAATTTTACAAAATTATGTACAAACGAGCCAATGATTAACGAGATTCTTTAGCGAATTTTCCAACTTCGATCGAAGCGTTCAGGGGCAGAGCCCCTAGTATTTACCGTCATTCCGGAGATTAGCCCAGAGAGACAGAAATAAATTAAAAAAATAATCTTTAGGTTTTGGTAAAGTGTGTATAACTTATGAAAATGTATTTATGGAGTCCATGTTTCTTTACTTTCTCCCCCCCCCCCTATACGTAGTATATGGAGAAAGTATTGTTTTCGTCCAAATTTTTAGTGGAATTATCTGTTTTGATGCTCCCTTAACAAAAAAAAAAAAAAATCGTTTAGTGGAATTATCTGTGTTGGTGCTCCCTGAACCCAAAAATATTTTTAGTGGGATTATTTGTTTTGGTGCTCCCTGAACCCGATTTTGATGAAATTTGGTATGCAGGTGGAATTCTAAAATATCTAAAGGAGTTTTTTCATTTTTTCAAATTATTGATTTTTAAGGGGTTTTTCCCCCCCCCCCCCCCAAAATGGTCAAAAACCGAGAAAAATCTAAATTTCTCAAAAACGGCTATAACAATTTTGATAAAATTTGGCTTATATGTGGCCCTTAATGTACCCTACCAGATGCAAAAAACTGCATCTTTCTAAAAATTCTTGTTAAGGTAATAGTAATAATAACTGATATTTGGAAATGTTTTGCCAAAAAGGGGGTGGTTTTTCAAAATTTTTCAAAACCTTTTTTCGTGCATCTATACAGGCCTAATTGACATGTTTGGTGCAAATTTTTTCGAAATCGATAAAATAGTTTCAATAATAATAATAATATAATATGTGTGTTTGTTAAATGCATCTAATATTTTCCATGGTATGTCCTACTTTTGCAATTCTAAATAACCACCTCCTAAGCTACTCTTGGGAAGGTATATAGTTTCAACTTTGAGAAAGGATGTGGCAGTTATCTGGTACCGTTTATTTACATTTGTGTACTAATACAATTTTTCGTCTATTCTTTAGGTATTTATAATTGTTTTACCAAAATATTAGCTGGAAATTGGTACATTTATTTCTTACATATATACTAAGTAAATCATATTTGCATTTTATTGCGTGCTGCTAAGGTGTGAAAATGTAATAAAAACCCCTAAAACAATAAACATTTATTACTATGCGGCGGATCTTTGGACCGTGTGCGAAGGCACTGCTCACGGCTACCTGCTAGTATATTATAAATGAACGTTAAATTCATTATATTATACATGATAATGAAATTTTACTATTAAAGCGTTAATTATATTATAAAAAAACTACTACACTATTTTATACATCATTATGTTACGGCCAAATAATTATCAACTCCTATAAAAGCGAATGTTCATCTCCGTACATACGTGATTAAAATATATAACAGCTGATTTCACCCATTACCTGTAATACTTAAACTAACAAAGTGTAGATTATACTTTGGAGTTATGTTTACAACTTTATATAAAGTACATTTTTTTAAATATGAGTTACAGAACTAATGTATGTTATAATACATTATAATATTTGCTTTGAGTTTATGAACTGTATGTAAATGCAACCTTTTATCATCAAAATATTAATTTATACAAATTTAAAGAAGAAATACCTATTCGTTTAGCTTCGGAAACATTCGCACATCTTCGTATAACATATAAACATATTCAATTATTGATTTCTTCACTATAATATTAATAAGTTATAAATCATTTGATCTATCAATATGAAATAAACATCAATTAAAAGATAATATTTGTATATTTATTTTAATATAATAACATACATAAATGCAAATGTTTTACAAATATTCCTATAGAGTTATACTCCTTATAATTGTACATATTTACCGAGTTAAAAATCCCCGTCAGCATAGTTAGGTAAACCTAAATAAAGTGTGTTCTTTCAAAATAGTATTTTGTATAAATGTTGTATTTTTTATGTGTATCTAATTAATCCGCCTGTGATTTTTCACTAGGGTTTATTAGTATAATTCTAATTGAACGTTTAAAACAATATTTAAATAGTTTTACAATAGGCTTACTCCATAATTTTATAATAATTATATTTTTAAACACGTCATTATGTACACAATAATGTAACGATTAAATCATTTACAATTTGAATAATACAAATGGTTTCTATTTCTCTCGCTCCTATAAATACTAAGCCTTAAAAGCCGACAGAACTACTGTTCTACTAGGCATTAAAGTCTCCCAATATATACCCAATGTAACTGTCAAAAACAATTTCTGTAAATTATTATCTATATATCCATAAACAGTTTCTCCTATAATACTGAACCTTAAAACCTACAAGACTACTGTTCTACTAGGCATTAAAGTCTCCCAATATATTCCCAATGTAAAACTGTCAAAAACAATGTTTGTACATTATCTATATCCATAAACAGTTTCTCCTATAATACAGAACCTTAAAACCTACAAAACTACTGTGCTAGGCATTAAAGTCTCCCAATATATTCCCAATGTAAAACTGTCAAAAACAATTTCTGTACATTGTCTATATCCATAAACAGTTTCTCTAATCCTTGTTCTGTCTGTTTGTTTGACGTAGGCAAATTCCGTAGAGAATTCAAACGCGCGGTCCTTCGGTGCGGCGGTCAGTCACCCGTCGAAGGAGGAACTCAGAGGCTCGCTTCCGTCAGCCAGTCACAGGCCCAATCCATATATCAAACGAGGCGGCTTATCACTACACAAGCATGATATCGACTCTCGAGTCCTTCCGATCGGCATATATCTTGGGCGTCCGAAAATAGGCATAACATCACTATGATTAGTTCAATAGATTAGGCTTTAGGAAATCGTTTCAAATGTATGTAAAGTATTTTGTATTTTATTTGTGAAGGTGAAGTACTGATATCATTCAACATGCTATTTATTTAATTAAATATTTTTAAAGTAATTTCAGTAACACATATGTTACACACGAAGAAGTCGGGACATAGAGTTAAAAAAACATAACCTTAGAGGGCTCCACAGGTTAGGATTCTACACATTGCTGTGGAAAATATGTTTTTTTATGTATGTCAAAGGATAACCAAGTTATCGACAAATAAACGGTACCAGATAAGTGCCACATACTTTCTTCCAGTGGAAACTTTATACCTTCCCAAGAGTAGCATAGGAGGTGGTTATTTAGAATTGCAAAAATAGGACATACCATGTAAAATATTAGATGCATGTAACATACATCCATATTATATTATTATTTTTTGTTTAAACTATTCGATCGATTTCGAACAAATTTGCACCAAACATGTCAATTACGCCTGAATAGATGCACGAAAAATGGTTTTGAAAAATTTTGAGAAACAACGACCCCCTTTCTGGCCAAAAACCCCCAAAAATCAGTTATTATTATTACCTAAACGAGAATTTTTAGAAATATGCGGTTTTTTGCACATGGTAGGGTACATTAAGGGTTACAAATAAGCGAATTTATTTAAAAATTGTTAAAACCGTTTTTTTATAAAAAATAATATCTGACTTTTTGGGATTTTTTTTATCAAAAAGGGGATTGTTTTTCAAAAATTTTCAAAATCATTTTTCGTGCATCTAATACAGGCCTAATTGACATGTTTGGTGAAAATTTTTTCGAAATCGATCTAATGGTTTTCTCTCTACACTCGATTCCACGTTCACCGTGCAGTACAGATCTTACGGGAGAATAGATGTGATACTACCATTACAACGAACATCACGTTAGTGGTCATGCGGGTTGCGTCAACTGACCGAGCGTTGTATGGGAGTTGATGTTTTTCTGTTGGCTGGTACAGCTGAAACTGTCGTTTGGATAACATGACTTAAGGGCGCTCTGTACTGCACGGTGAACGTGGAATCCAGTGTAGCTTTGTATACATACAGACATACATACATACAGACGTTTTGTAAAAACTACTTTTTTGGACTCAGGAGGTACCAAAACGGATATAAATAAATGCATTGTTCTCTGTACAAAGTGTGTCTGAAAGAAGTCGCCAAACTTATAAAGTAAGTTCCTCGCATAAAAATAAATAAAAAAAGTTCCTAAACGTCCAGAAGTTTGGCGTTCAATTTAATAAACGCCCTGTATATACTTTACAAATGAAAACCACCTCCATACCCTGTAACTACCAATTGAAAAAATTAAAAGCTATGTCTGTGATGAGGTCACAACTCTTCTAAAACAATAGAAAGGAAAAGAAATCGTACAAATTCGAGGAAATTGTCCGGCGTTTTTGTAAACTAATGCAGTGTGTGCTTGTACTCATTACATAAAAGCTGTAATTTAGTATTTGCATTTACACCTCCTCCCCACACACACCCACCCTCTCTCACTTAAAATCCCACAATACATAATTAATTCATAATTCATTCTCTTGATTTTTTTTTATCAATGGGTGATAACTTTCAATCTGTGGCATTGATTCGAATCCAGTTACTGGAGTAGATTTTTGTCTTTTAATATTATAGTTGGGAAGAACTAAATACTTTAAAAAAATTAACAATAATACAAACAAAATTGGATAGTGAATATTTTTATATTTTAAGTAAAATCGTTAGCATATATAGTTTAATATTATCTTAATGACAAGTTCTACTTTTTCCTGGTGGACGTGTTTTCTAGTTTTTCCATGGTTTCAACGTTATACCGTCATCTTCAGGTGCGGGAAATCATTTTCTTATTTGGTTTGTTACTTTGACGTCGTCAAAGAATTACATTTTAATTTATATATTTTTGTTAATTTATAACAGTTTAAAACTTATACAGGGAATGCTCACAATTAAACGAAACTTCGGATGAAAAAATATAGAAAATCGTAAAACATGGAAGGTATAGTGTAAAAACCACAACTGCGCACATTAATTAATAAATTACTAAAAAGTGCAACGTGTTCAGACGGTGCACGTAATTTTACGTTTTAAGTTGGCCAGAGACTATTTTACGATATCCACAACGGAATGAAATAAGGAGAGTTATGTCCCGAAGAACTAATTATATTTTGACCTGAAGATGACGGTAAACCGTTGGTACTAGTAGTCCACTAGAACAAAAAAGGACTGTTGCCGTTAAAGTAATATTTACCTATCTCATATTCAGGCTAAATTTACCAACCTAACAAATTTGACAAAATTAAAAGCAACACAGATTACAGATATTAAATGAATGACCATGACAAAATTTTCAGTTTCGTAAACACGCAAACATGACCATGACAAAATGTCCAGTTTC